>JAGFBZ010000611.1:0-250000 GCA_018398805.1 Hirundichthys speculiger | reverse complement strand
CAAAAGAAACAATCCAATTTTCTTTGCATGGAACAGGCACTTTATTCTGGCACTGCACGGAACTTGTAATATCACACAGGTTGTATTGTTCGGCTTCTGTCGGTTAACAGAGAATGTAAATCTATACACGCTGGGCTGCTGTTTATGCTCACTCCACTTTTCATCTAACGCCGTTGAGTTCTGCCGTCCCACGACACACACACTACATTACCCATAAGACCACCTTTTTAAAGGGGCCAGGCTGGCTCACAACATTTCTTCACTGTGAGAGAACGCGCACAACATCCTGTGATATTTCCGCGATTTTTTTCTTGATTTTATTATTATATTATATATTTCTGAAAAATCCGTGAATATCTAAAACCACGGAACTTAAAGCGCGAATTGGCAAGGGATCACTGTATGATTTCTAGCATAAAATATCGTATTATATTCAGGCTAATACGGTAGTAATATATCATAAATATATCTGAACTCTTTGATTAGGATTGAATAAGATAACTTTAGGTTATGATATTTGCTTGGGGGCATGATCTGGGTCTCTGAAAAGTCCCAAGAGACAACTTTCATTCAAAGAGACATTATACACATAAAATTGAACTGAATTAAACCTGTGGCCCTGTGATTTATATTTGACAGTGATTTCTCACTAGAGTAAGTGTTTGCATTGTATTTTAACAAACAAATAACAAAATAAACATTTCATATATGAGAATTTGAGAATTACCTTCTGCTGCTACTAGATGGCGACAAAGACCATTCTTAAAAGTAAACTGAATGTCTGACAACTGTTTTTTTTTCTTTAAAAAAAGAAAGTTAAGTTTAGTAAGCATGTGTGAATTAGAACAACTTTTCCATTCATGGTAAGAGATCACACTGTATCATTCTCATGATGACACACTTTGATAAAAAGTTACAGTTTTCTCTGTCAGTCATCATCAATGTCTTTACTACTGATTGAACAGGTTTGAGATATGTCAGCTCACCTCAGTTGGAGTAGGGATGCCTAACCTCAACAAGCAGGTCAGGACCTTTCAGGACCCATTACAGTTTGCATATCGTAATGGGCTTGGGGTTGAAGACGCCATCATCTACCTGCTTCACAGAGCCCACTCTCATCTGGACCAATCAGGCAGCACTTTGAGGGTCATGTTCTTTGATTTTTCAAGTGCTTTTAATACAATTCAGCCTGCGTTGTTATGTGAGAAGCTCCATAAGTTCCAGGTGGATTCCTCCACAACCTCCTGGATTTATGACTACCTCACAAACAGACCACAGTTTGTGAGACTGAAAGGTTGTGTGTCTGAGATGGAGGTCAGCAGCATTGGAGCACCACATGGAACTGTTCTCTCACCATTTCTCTTCACGCTCTACACCTCTGACTTCCAGTCCAACTCTGAGTCCTGTCATCTGCAGAAATACTCTGATGACTCTGCAGTTGTTGGGTGTATCAGCAACGGACAAGAAGCAGAGTACAAAGAACTGATCTGTCAGTTTGTGAAATGGTGCGGTAACAATCATCTCGTATTAAATTCCAGCAAAACTAAGGAGATGATTGTCGACTTCAGGAGGAGCAAGAATCAACACAGCAGTGTTTCCATCCTGGGAAAGGAGGTGGAGGTGGTGGAGGAATACAAGTACCTTGGAGTTCAGCTTGACAACAGACTAGAGTGGAAATGCAACACAGAATACATCTACAAGAAAGGTCAGAGCAGACTCTACTTTTTAAGAAAGCTGAGATCTTTTAATGTCTGCACCAAGATGTTGCACGTGTTCTATAGGTCTGTTGTTGAAAGTGCAATTAGCTTTGCAGCCATCTGCTGGGGCAGCAGCATCAGAACCAGAGACCTGGAGAGAATCAACAAACTGATCAGGAAAGCTGGATCTGTGCTGGGTGTAACTCTGGAGCCGCTGGAGCTGATTGTACAAAAAAGAATGCTGCACAAGCTGATGGAAGATGATGGAGGACTCTTCACACCCTCTCCATGAAGATGATGGAGGACTCTTCACACCCTCTCCACGACACAGTGATCAAACAAGAGTTTGATCAAACAAGAGAGTGTTTAGTGAGAGGCTTCTTCAAGTCCGTTGCAAGATGGAAAGATACAGAAGATCATTCCTGCCAGCAGCCATCAGCCTCCACAACAAGACATCCTACTATTATTAATTTAATATTATTATTGCTGTCATTTATTTATTGTTGAAAAAAAGCCCTTACTACAATGTTGAATTTCCCTTTTGGGATTAATAAAGTATTTTTCATTAATCCCTTGCTACAACATAACATTTCCTGTTGCCAAAAGGTGGCACTACCACCAGGATGTTTTCCATAGCTGTGGTACTCTCCCCAGCTTCAGGCTAAGGTCGAAGATGTGCTGGACTATCCCACACAGCTGGTCAGCACAGGACTTCAGGAGCCTGGAGCTGATGCCATCAGGACCCGCCGCCTGGTCTAGCGCCACTTCAAACATCTGAAGAGTGGTTTCCTTCTATAGTACCAAAGGAAAAAAAGGCAGAAGGTTTTTGATGGCAAAAATAATGATTTATTTACACATATATAACATTATATAACACATTTTGACATTTGAAAGAATGAACAAATATTTACAAATATCCAATTCAGGTATGGATTGTGTGTGTGTGTTCCCACCCCTAAACAAAACTTTTCTTTGTGTGGTACACTCCCCTGTGTGCAACAGAACACAACAAGACCTGCACCACATTTTAGTTTCACTCTGCAGACCCCTGCGTGCACAGACCCTACACCTCCTCGCTGGCCTAGACTTCTTGCTGGTGGGCATCAGGGGCTCTAGTCTGTGTTTACCTATACTCCCATCAAGCCTGCTTGCAGGGTCTTTGTTGTATGGGGCTCTCTGTCGGCCTTCCTCCAAGTCCCTGCTCCCCTCAACCCCCACCTCCTCCTCCTCCTCTCCTCCCCCCACACGTAGCTTATCCGTCCAGGACTTCACTATTCTACGGATAAACTCCAGAAGGGTTTTACACTCTGAGGACATCTCTTCAATGCAGACGGACTCCACCCTAATAGACCTGGTAGCCGTCAGCTTTCAGACAACAGCAATAGACAATGGACTACTCCACAATCAACCACAGTCAACTCTACCACATGACTCATCTGCTCTGTCCGTAAGTGCTTGATGTCCCCCTGGTCCTAGTCCGGTACTGACAGTGTTGCTTATGGAAGTAGAACTAAGCAGACAGAAACTACTGCGTGCACATCGTCGATTGACCGAGCGGACTCATCGGGCGCCACGGATGCAATCACTTCATACGTAGATTGGGAGTCCGTTTCCAGAAAAGTGACCTTGCCTTCTATCACGTCCACAGCCAAAGCCCCCAGGCTCCACATGTCTGCAGGTGTATTCTGCGGTCAATCCGGGACAAAACAGCTCCGGGGCCCTGTAAGGCTGGGTGACGACGGTAAGACTCATGCGTCTGCAGACATGTCGAGACAACCCGAAGTCAGACAGCTTCACCTTGAGATCGTTTGTGAGCAGCACGTTACCGGGTGCCACGTCTCGATGTATCAGAGTCTGCCTGTGCATATGGTCTAACGCGTTCGCCACACCGCGGGAGAAGCTGGCCACGAAGCTCAAGGGAAGCCCTGGGTTCGCAGCTCCGACCTCACGCCGCTCAGACACGCTGCGTCTGCTCTTTCGCAGTATCATATCGAGGAGCATGTAGGTTATATACGGCATCAGCACGGACAGGGTTCGCGTGCCGTCCGCGAAGCAGTCCAACATCCGTATGATGTTAGGGTGACCGTCCAGCATGGCGAGGCACTCGACTTCTCTCATGGCAGTGTCTTCCGCACCTTGAGTATCCTTCCTCTGGTGTTAGCTTTCTACTGCCATCTGTGGTGTTAGCGGGTCATTTTGGACCCGTGTATTAAATCAGCCATAAAATACCTTAAAAACAATCTTTTATCATCCAATGTTTTTCTTAACTCTTGTTTAGCTGGTTGGGCTCCCTTATCCATGAAAAGATTGGTTTTAATATTTTTTGTGGCCCCCTGGGCCTTTGTTTTAACAGCATACCCCTCGTTTTCAAGGTCTAAAAAGTGGTCAAATGAACCTTAAGAGAAGAAGGCAACAAAATAATCAGTTGTTCTGTTACCTGAGTGTAACTGAGAGATATTAAAACACATTTCTTAAATGTTCAACAAAAAAAAGATTTTAATTCTAATATTATCAAATATAGTAACATCTATGGTGTTTCGGGTCATTTTGGACCCGTATATTTTTACTTCAAGGAAAGGGCAAAAACAAGTCTTTTTTTTCCACACAATAGAACTATTTTTATGCCATATTTGCCTGGCTTGCTGGGCATGTATTGCCGGAACTGGCATTTTCCTCGGAAAGGGAGAAAACGTTCATCCACTGTCACCTCTGGCCCTGGGTTGAACATCAGTGGAAGGAGTTGCACCCATCTCTCCCAAACATCCCTGATGGGAGCAAGCTTGTCAGATTTTGCTCTGGTGTCTCGATTGTCAAATCTGAGGACTCTTGAGATCATCTGAAAGGTCCGAAGAGACATTGTTGCCCGGAAAATATTTCTGCCCGTTGATGCATCCCAGAGACTCTCAGTTGCCTCATTGCTGGATCTGTAAACTCCAGCAAGGAGGAGAACACCAATGTAGGCATCCAGGTACGTCTCATCAATGTCTTTCCACGTGTTGCCATGGACTTTTTTCCCCTCAAGGTTTGTCATAGCAATTATGACTTTTTTTTGTGACAATGGCAAAAAAAGATCACAGCACGTCTTGATGTCACTTACTCTTGTCACAGCAAACCTCGTGACCCCAGGGGTCATTTTGATGATGTTTGCAGCAGCTGTCCTTCCATGCACATCAGGAGGAACTGGGCTCCAATGGATGTTGCCACGTTTGGATTGGAATGATTCAGCAGGAGCAGCTTCAGCACCAGTGACCTCCTCTTCAGACTGATCAGTTGTCTCTGTTTCTTCCAATTGGTACTCCACATCATCTTCGTTCTCAGAGGCCTGCTCATCTCCATCGCTAAAATCCTGTGTGTCCTCTGCCTCATTTGCAGAATAGATGTGATCCAAAGCTTCATTTACAGTGAATCTTCTCCTCATTGTTGCATCCTGTGAATTGGAGATGTGTACTCTGCAAGTCACCACCTCTACACTCAAATGGCTTGAAAAGTCTGGACATGTCTCCCTTTCTTTGTTCTTGCAAAAAGGCAAAGAGAAAAGCCCCTAAATGAAGCTCAAGTGGTTGGAGGAAGAGGCTGTTGGTTGATTGTGTGTTTATGATTTCATTTTTGGCATTTTTTATTGTTTTATAATTGAAAATTTTAACCGGGTCAAAAATGACCCGAACACCACAAAAGTCATTTTTTTCACCAGAGCACTTTATAATTTAGTAAAAAAAAAAAAAAAGATTTTATTTTGTTTAAAAGGAAGTCCCTGACAAAGTCAAAAAGTTTCAACACAAAAAACAAATGTATGAAGTACTTTTATGCATGCTAAAACTCAAAACGGGTCCGTAGGGACCCTAACACCATAGGAAGGTTAAACTGCTTTAGGATACGCAACTCTTGCACTTGACCAGATGTACAACTCCGAACGTACCGGAGCCTATCACGGGAGTAGAGCCTTCTACTTGACTTGAGTTCTTCTTTTTCTTGGGATGGAAGTGCTCAGGCAATTCTGCTTCAAGGTCCCAGGTCATGGGACTGTTACATCTCAACCATTCTTCTCGTGGAGAGAGCATGGCCGGGCTGGTGTGGTGTGATCTGAGGACTTGAGTGTTTCTGGCAAGAATTATTATTACAAGCATACAAGTGTGTGTACAGGTACTCATATCACCAAAGCCGCCCTTTCCAACTGCCACGCTTTCTACTTAGGTCCCCCTTTGTGACAAACGGCTTGTACTCACTCAAAGCCCCTTCGACAGGTCTGAACAGAAGGAAAACACCACCACCTACACTTTCACAACCGCTGCCTGAGTTTGGAGAGACTGCACGACTGGATTTGTAACGAAGCCACTTTGTGTAAACTCTGTCTGAACTGCAGAACGCACCTAGTCTACGGGTGCTCTTTTGACAATGGAAGTGGCAGCAGCAGGATGCTCGGACACACAAGGCAGTCAAGCGGAACTTTGTCATCACACAAACCCGCTCGAGTCAGACAGACGCAAGAACCAAAGCGCGTGGAGAAATACCGAACAGGCTATGCGGAAATGCTCTGACGAGAAGGCTTGGATCCAAGGGGTTCAGTCGACAGAATTGGTCGGCCCGCGTGCGCTGCAGAGAGGTCCGCGAAGTCCGCAACCTCCTTACCCGGGGCTTCCGCGGTCCGGTGTGACATGGAATTATGCGTCTCACCAAGATGTCTTTGCTCTCCTCCGACAAATCACCACCCGAGCATGAGCGTGAGCATGAGCATGCTGCACAACACGTTTTGCACACAGCCCTCCCCAGCCCCGACTCCGGTCATTTCATATCTTTGTCCTGACGAATACGACCGTGCTCACGCTAGTCGGTCAACCTTATCGCAATCCGATCAAGCGTCCCGTGAAGCCGATGATGAAGCTCTGGACCGTGTGCTGGATTATGCTTTAGAGCTCACGTACGACTAAGATCTTGTACAGTTTGCGGATGCAGCGTTAATGAACTAGGATGAAGACGAAGGCGTGGATCTGGTCCGTGTGCTGGATGATGATGCTATAGAGCTCATGTATGACTACAATCTTGTGCAGTTTGCGGATGCAGCGTTATTTAACTGGGATGAAGATGAAGACGTGGATCTCTAGAAACGTTGAAGATTGTACATGCCATTTTTGCTAAAGGACGGACCGTAATTTGTACTCTCGACCCCTCTGAAACAGACAGAAGCTCTGGCAACTGACTGTAATTCAATTGCTCAGGTCCACCGGCACCAGACACTTTAACCACACTACAACCTGTTTGCATTTTCATTGTACATCTTTCATATCTGGTGGAAGACACAGACTGAGCTGACTTAAACTGACTGTTTTTTTTGTTATAAAACTTGTCTGACCGTTCTTAATAAAACCTCATGTGTGCTTGAACTCTGTGTGTGTCGTTCATTTGTATAAGAAGAAAGACCAAGACACCTGGTGCATCCTTACATCACATTGTCTTTATTTTTATTGTCAGGATTCAAATATCGTTTTTACAAAAGTCCCAACATAGGTGTGTGTGAGAACATGAAGCATATGAGAGAACCACCTCAAGGAGTGCAAACGCACAACACAAACACAACACAACACACACACACACCAAAAAGTCCAAGTAGAGCTTCAGGAACAACCTGTGAGCAGAGCTCTGATCGAGTCTGCGGTATCACCCGCGAGTCCGCTCTCATCCCGAAACAGCTCTCTGACCAAGTGCTCCCCTACACGGCGCATACGATCGAAAAGCTCGCGGTCGTACCGCTGCCACTGGCAGAAGCCGGCGCATCTGAACGTGTTCCCGGCCTCCGTCCCCAAGTACAGGAAGTAGCTGTTTCGGACATTGCGCAGGTGATCGTATAACTCCTCTTCGCAGTGCACCCAGAACAGACCCAATGTGACTCCGGCTTCCCTGTCCAGCGCGGTGATGTCGTTACCGGAGTCCGAGTCCGAGGACTTGGCGGCCAAGTACAACCTGAATGTCCCGAAACCTTGTTTCCCGGGCACCTTCAAGTCATCCACCTCTCCGGTGTGGCAGGTGGACCCTAAATGTTGTACATTCTAGATATTTAAAACAAAATAATGCCAAGTCCTCGAGGCAAAAGCGGAAGGAAAATTTGACATTAACATCAATTTCACAAGCTCATTAAATTAAAGACAATATAATTCTGTAATTCTGACAATGCTACAAAAATCCCCAACAACTGGACTGGGTGATGTAGTAAGAACTGAGGTTGTCCTATTGCTCTGATGCTCTAGCTGCTCTCTGTTGCTCCAGCATCAACTTGAGTGCAGGGGACAGCATCGCTGGGGACATGGCTGGGGTGAAGGGTTGTAAAGGGTATTGTGCCGTTTTGCCTGGGAAATAGATGCACTGAAAGTATCTCTGACCTGTGGAAATGAAATGAAATGAAAATGAAATGAAATGAATGAAAAATACTTTTTTTATCCCATAAAGGGAAACAGGTGGGATGAGTATCAGAATCAGAATTACTTAACTAATCCCTGAAAGGAAGTTCTTATAGTTACAAGCTTTCTAACAGAAAAAAATAAGTCTGAATAGAATAAAGAAAACATCCAAATACAATACTCACCCCTTAGCGTTAAGCAAAAAATGTAGCAAAAATAAACAAATTTACATATATAAACAATCTAGTACATTTGTACTATAAGAACAAATGTGTAAATTTAATGTGTGGGTATTCAATTCAATTCAATTTTATTTGTATAGCCCCTGTTACAACGTCAATTGTCTCTAGGTACTTTACAGAGACCCAGAGCATGACCCCCGAGCAAATATCATAAACTAAAATTATAATATTAAATCCAAATCAAGGATAATGGCAAGTAAAAAAACTCCCACAGCGGGAGAAGCACATATACATATATACACAGCCTATCACCAATTTGGGACTCTCACAGCTCAGAGCAAAATGGTTGGTGACGGGCACAAATTATTTCCTGTGTCTTTCTGTGGTGTAGTATAGATGGATTGGTCTTGTTGCATGAGTTCTTAACTAATCTTAATGGGCAAGTCCATTAAATTTAGTTAAAGCACACACATGATGATTTGCACACACATGCAAATCATCCAAGCATTCCTTGCACTACCCGTTGACATCCCCAGTCCTGCTTTCAGAAGAGTCCCACCTTGCTTCTGCGGTCCCTGTGCGACAGGGATTAGCTGAGGCCTGGCTGACCTCTGGCTCCTGGACCATCCTATGTTTTGTTGGTATTTACTCCAATCATGTATGTTTTTTTGGGATTTTGCGTTTCTTCCTTTTAGTTTCCTGTGAGATTCCATGCTTACATCACGTGGTGGTAAAACCAGTGATGCCTCTTTTGCATAATAAGAGACCTGGTTCTTTTCTGATCCTGCCCTGACAGTCAACTGGGGAATGGACCTGTGGGTGCTTTTGATGATAAAGTACTGGTCATTCAATCGTCTGGTTAGATAGGAATTGTGGTCTTTTTTCCCAATGGGTTTTTTGGCAGTAGTCTAGAGCCTCCAAGGGGTCTTTTGCTGTTCCTCTTATTTTCTGGGATCTGGCAATCCAAATTAAATTGATCAAAATTCAATCACTCAACCAATTCCAATCTGATCCAACCAATATTGCACGTAGTGAGGATGGTGTTTGGCCGCTGGAGTGTGTTACACTGGTAGATTGCACCCATTATCCCCTTTGTAGCTCGCAGTTGTGGGCTGTGCCCCTTTGGGTGGAGAACCATGTGCTCTACTGCTGTGATCTAGATAAGCTTGTCACATGTACAACAAAAAATGGGGTGCAAAACAAAAAGTGGGGAGTGTTATATTAAAAATAGGGTCTGGTCACCATGGCCTGTTTATCGAGTGATGTTAATATCTAATGTGGAATATCTAATCCAATGTGAGATATTGCTCAGACATCATTTTATGATTTCTGGGACACGTAGCTGTCGGAAAAATCAGGAAATCAGGGCGTCCACCCCCGGAGCCCTGCCACCGTGCAGCTTCTTAACTACTTCATCGACCTCAGCTCCAGTAATGGATGATTCCTTCCCCAAGTCCACAGGCTCAGCATCCTCCACGGATGACATGTTGGTGGGATGGAGAAGGTCCACGAAGTATTCCTTCCACCGCCAAACGACATCTCCAGTCGAGGTCAGCAGCACCCCACCCCCACTATACACAGTGTTGGTAAAGCACTGCTTTCCCCGCCTGAGCCGTCCGACGGTTTGCCAGAATCTCCGTGGAGCCGATTGAAAGTCTTTTTCCATGGCCTCACCGAACTCCTCCCACTCCCGAGTTTTCACCTCAGAGACCACCAAAGCCACTGCCCGCTTGGCCTCCCGATACCTGACTGCTGATTCCGGAGTCCCACAAGCTAATCAAGCCCGGTAAGACTCCTTCTTTAGTCTGACGGCCTCTCTCACTCGAGGTGTCCACCACCGAGTTCGAGGATTGCCGCCACGACAGGCACCGACGCCCTTACGGCCACAGCTCCGGTCAGCCGCTTCAGCAATGGAGGCGCGGAACCTGGCCCATTCAAACTCAATGTCCCCCACCTCCCCCGGGATGTGATTGAAGCTCTGTCGGAGGTGTGAGTTGAAGATCTTTCTGACAGGTTCCTCTGTCAGACATTCCCAGCAGTCTGGGAACGTCTGACCATCCCCTCCCCAAATCGCCACCTTAACGTGGTGGAGGGGTTTGTGTGCCCGAATGATCCCAGGAGCTATGTTGTCGGGGGCTTTTCCCCCTGGTAGGGTCACCCAAGGCAAACTGGTCCTGGGGGATGGGCGATTCAAACGACTTGTATGGATACAATTATATCAAGAGCTCGATGTCCCTCGCCCGGGTTAGAGTTACCGGGGCCCCACCCTGGAGCCAGGCCTGGGGGAGGGGCTCGTTGGGGAGAGCCTGGTGGCCTGGCCTTCACCCATGGGGCCCGGCCGGGCTCAGCCCAAACAAGATGCATGGGTTCGCCTCCCCGTGAGCCCACCACCCACAGGGAGGGCCATAGCGGTCGGGTGCTGTGTGGTATGGGTGGCAGCCGAAAGCGTGGGCCTTGGCGTGCCGACTCTTGGCTGACTAAACTGGCTACTGGGACATGGAACTTCACCTCTCTGGCGGGGAAGGAGCCTGAGCTTGTGCGTGAGGTTGAGAGGTACCGACTAGATATAGTCGGGCTCACCTCGACGCGCAGCCTGGGCTCTGGAACCAATCTTCTCGAGAGAGGCTGGACCTTATTCTACTCTGGAGTTGCCCAGGGTGAGAGGCGACGGGCTGATGTGGGCTTGCTTATAGCCCCCCAGCTTGGAGCCTGTACATTGGGGTTTTCCCCCGGTGGATGAGAGGGTAGCTTCCCTGCACCTTTGGGTCAGGGAACGGGCTCTGACTGTCATTTGCGCTTATGCGCCAAATGACAGTTCAGAGTACCAAGCCTTCTTGGGGTCCTTGGCAGGGGTGCTGGAAAGCGCCCCTAATGGGGACTCCTTTATCCTGCTGGGGGACGTCAACGCTCACATTGGCAATGACAGTGGTACCTGGAGGGGCGTGATTGGGAGGAACGGCCTCTCTGATCTGAACCAGAGTGGTGTCTTGTTGTTGAACTTCTGTGCTAGTCACAGTTTGTCCATAATGAACACCATGTTCAGGGATAAGAGTGTCCATAAATGCACATGGCATTAGGACACTCTTGGCCCCAGATCGATGATCGACTTTATAGTCACATCATCTGATCTTCGGCGGTATGTTTTGGACACTCTGGTAAAGAGAGGAGCTGAGCTGTCAACTGATCACTACCTGGTAGTGGGTTGGATCAGATGGCGGGGGAGAATGCTGGTCAGACCTGGCTGGGGCAACCTATATATAACCTCCTACGTAGCGCATATACTTTTCGCAGAAGTTGTTGTATCTGGTAGTGCGCAAGGTGTGACTGATGCCTGAGGAGAGGTCTGTTTCATTGTCTTTCACCAGGCCCTCCTGGACCCGGGCCGGGGGAGCTCCGCTACTGCCTCTGCGTTTACCTCCACCTGTGTGTGTAGATGTGTTCGGGGTGGTGGTCAGCGTGGTGATCGGCAACCTTGTCCCCTGACAGTCTTATCTCAGTGCTGCTACCTGCATCTGTTTATGTAGTCATTTCATTTGGTCATTTGTGTGCTCGCCTCTCTCTGTCCTACATTCTCTCTCTGTCCTGTCTCCGCTCTCTTTTTTCTTTCTTTTCCTGGCTGGCGTTTGGCAGGAAGATGCCCCATATGAGCCAGGTCCTGCTCAAGGTTTCTTCATCTTAAAGTGGAGTCTTTTTGGGACACCCATTAGCGCAGTGGTTAGGGCAGGTGGCCCATATACAGAGGCTATAGTCCTCGTGCGGCTGCTTGCGAGTTCGACTCCCGGCTTGTCGGCCCTTTTCCGCATGTCTTCCACGTTCTCTCTGCCCCCTTCCTGTCTCTCTCCACTATCAATAAAGGCCACTAGTGCTAAAAAAATAAAGTGGAGTTTTTCCTTGCCCCCACCCGGCTTAAAGGTTTTTCTGCTCCCTCTGTAGGAGTTTTTTACTTGCCATTATTCTTGATTTTGATTTAATATTTTAATTTGACCTCACCTACAAGCTCAGGTTTCTTTCCCACCAGAGGTGAGGGCACAAAAAAAATTGAAAATTAAATAACAAATATTGGTAATGATGACTCTTACCTGATTTTTTCTTTTTTGTAATCTCGTCTTCAGACTTAGGGTCTTCTGCAGGAAGGAAAAAATCAAAAGAGATATAGGAATTATGTTTGAATGGACCAAAGAAAAGGTGGGGTTGTGATAAATGTTGACAGACTTGGGAGTAGGGTAGGGAGGCACACAAATAAAGAAATTGATGATGACGACAACGATGATGATGAAGCAAGTTTTTAAAACAAAGACAAAAATAACAATATAAATCAAGAAAAAAAATTTTTTTTTCTTCCACTACAGGAGTTTTTTTAATTTCCATTTTTCTTTGATTAGGATTTAATATTATAATTTTAGTTAATGATATTTGCTCAGGGGTCAAGCTCTGGGTCTCTGTAAAGCACCTAGAGACAATTGACGTAACAGAAGCTATGCAAATAAAATTGAATTGAATTGAATGGGTGAAGAAGAGAGGCAAATGAAGTGATGCACCCATCATGCATAGCGCCACTGAATAAGCCTGTGGGGGCAGTGTTATGATCTGGGGTTGCTGCAGTTGGTCAGATCTAGGTTCAGCAACAGTATGTGCTCAAAGAATGAGGTCAGCTGACTACCTGAATATACTGAATGACCAGGTTATTCCATCAATGGAATTTTTTTCCCTGATGGCACGGACACATTCCAAGATGACAACGCCAGGATTGATCGGGCTCCAATTGTGAAAGAGTGGTTCAGGGAGCATGAGACATCATTTTCACACATGGATTGGCCTCCACAGAGTCCAGACCTTAACCCCATTGAGAATCTTTGGGATGTGCAGAAGGCTTTGCACAGCGGTTAGATTTTACCATCAATGCAAGATCTTGGTGTTAAGTTAATGCAACACTGGATGGAAATAAATCTTGTCACATTGCAGAAGCTTATCAAAACAATGCCACAGCAAATGCGTGTTGTAATCAAAGCTAAAGGCGGTCCAACAAAATATTCAGATATGACCTTTTTTTTGGTGGCAACTTTCTTTTGGCCAGGCAGTGTATTAACAAAGGAACTTAACATAGCATTCTTTATAGACAAACTGTGACCGGCAGATAAATCCAATGACAATACTTGGGTCCAGATCAATCATGCCGTTCCAGGTAATATTGAGCCTTGAAGTCCCCCGGCAGAACAATGCCACAGAGTCCACTTTAGGAGCACTTTACAACATTTCCACCAGGGATTCCAAGAAGATTGGGCACTGCTGAACTGCTGTTGAGCACACAAGCCAAAAAGCATGCTGACTTGGAGACCACAATGTCCAACCCCACTGGAAGAGAACCCATGCTGTGAGTTGAGATGAGACCAACTATACCTTTCTACCTCACCTACAAGCTCAGGTTTCTTTCCCACCAGAGGTGAGGGCACAAAAAAAATTGAAAATTAAATAACAAATATTGGTAATGATGACTCTTACCTGATTTTTTCTTTTTTGTAATCTCGTCTTCAGACTTAGGGTCTTCTGCAGGAAGGAAAAAATCAAAAGAGATATAGGAATTATGTTTGAATGGACCAAAGAAAAGATGGGGTTGTGATAAATGTTGACATACTTGGGAATGGGGTAGGGAGGCACACAAATAAAGAAATTGATGTTGACGACAACTATGATGATGAAGCATGTTTTTAAAACAAAGACAAAAATAACAATATAAATCAAGAAAAAAAAATATTGGAATTTTTTTTTTCTTCCACTACAGGAGTTTTTTTTACTTGCCATTTTTCTTTGATTAGGATTTAATATTATAATTTTAGTCAATATTTGCTCGGGGGTCAGACTCTGGGTTTTTGTAAAGCACCTAGAGACAAATTGCATTGTAATTGCATTGTTATTTGTATAAAAATAAAATTTAATTGAATTAATTTATATTTTATGTGAAAAGAGCTCTTGCATTATAGATTTTGGAATTTTATCTCACGCTTTTCTTTCCTTCCTTTTGTTTTCTTTCATTCCTTCAAATGACAGGGTATTCTCCTATGTTCTCCATATTTATTCCTCTTATTTTGGAATATCACGTTAAAGATGTGTCAAAACTACAACGGTTCCTCAATCTTATAGGTTCTATGTGTACAGGATGGGACTACGATCATACTCATCCGTTTTGGACCAGATTAAACAATGTATGGCCGAGTTACAGCCCATTTCCCTTTCATGGCGAGTCTTTAAAATGACATCAAACTTCGCCACGTCACTGCAGCCATGCCCTCTGGTAAAAAGTTATAAGCTTCGCAAACTTTCATCAGCCATCTGTCTAGATTAGAACAAAACTAGTTTGGAGTCAATCGGACCAAATCTCTGGGAGGAGTTCATTAAAGTACGAGGCCTGGAAATGGCCAAAATATTGGAAAAACTGCATGTTTCATTCTTAATAGCAGGCTTCCTGTGGGAGTTAGAGCAGGGGTCCATGACTTTTTTGTAGGTCTGAGGATGATACATCAGTCACACAAAGTTCATGTCTGTAGGTGAAAGCATATCAAGGGGCTCGTCATTAAAAAAAAAAAACAAGGTGGTGCTATTGAGACATTTTTGTGTGCCCAAGCCATTCGGGAATCAAGACAATACAGTGATAATTCCATTTGTTTATAAAATGTAAAAGTTGCTGCCCAGCTTGAATTCAAAGGTATGAAAATGAAAAACTGTTGTTGAATCTACTCAGAGCGGAGTTGTCAGCTCCCATATCAAGGCTGTAACTGTCACAGCTCTGTATAATTTTAAACAAAGTCAGAGATCTGATGTCCAGAGCAGATTTACAGAAACTTATCATGCCTTCATCTCCAGCAGACTTGATGATGACCAAGATGAAGACCAAGACCACATACGAAGCCCACTCTTTTAAAATTTTTTTTTGTTGTTGTTGTTATTTGTTTAATGGGTACTGCGGATGTTACCAGAGACTTTGTTATACTCATGTTATGTTATTGGCGTAATGTAACGAGGAACCTGGAGTCACGTCTTGTGAATGGACCCGAGACCCGATTTGGGTTGGATCGGAACCTCAGGTTTTCGGGTTGTCAGGTCGTTCCGAAGACCTCTAGTCTGTAGTGATTACCTCTGCAGAAATTTGGCGACGTCTTTGCACTATGCACTTCAGCATCTGCTGACCCCGCTCCACCAGTTTACGTGGCCTACCACTTCGTGGCTGAGTTGCTGTCGTTTCCAAACACTTCCATTTCCTTGTAATACATCTGACAGTTGACCGTGGAATATTTAGGAGCGAGGAAATTTCATGACTGGACTTGTTGCACAGATGACATCCTATCACAGTTCCACGCTGGAATTCACTAAGCTCCTGAGAACCAATCTTTCACAGTCTGCAGTCTGCATGCCTAAACTTAATTTTATATACCGGTGGCCATGGAAGTCCTTGGAACACCTGAGTCCGATAATTTGGATGGGTGAGCAAATACCTTTGGCAAATACCCTTTGACTAAGGGAGCTATATGAGAAGTTGATTTGACCAAAAGGTATAACTGAAAGGGATGGTGAAATCCAAATTTTGGAACAGTGTGAAAAGTTTCTGCATATGCTGTCCCTGAGCTTCAGATATGGATCAGCTGCAAAGGCTGGTAAGTTGGCTAAATTATTTGTAGGTGGGTACCCATGTGATGTGGTAAGGTTCTCATTAGAGAGGAGCAGAAGGCATAAACATTTATTTCTAGATTTTAAATTGAATGCCTGACCTGGTATTGACTTTTAGTGGTGTACCTGTGTGTTATTTTTTCTCAGAATAAATATATTTAGTGTTGTATTTTTTTCTTCTTATTTTGTAAATATGTTTTTAAAATGTTATTCTGTCTCAGCTTCTTTTTTGATCGTCACTTACACCCATATTGTTACTTGTTGTGCCAAGTTTAAGCTGAAGCTAAAAATTAGGCAACTAAAAAACAACAATAAGTGATAATAGTCAAAATATTAAGCATGAGTCAAGGAACTTACTTTTCTTTGCCGCCACTGATTTTGCTTTTGTCTTAGCTAGAAAAAAATACATAAGTTAAGAACCAAGGAGTTTTAAGCCAGTGAAGTACTTAATGTTCAAAGATGACAATTTTTGCAATCATTGGCTGAAGAAAAAAAATTAAGCTAACATTGAGTTACCTGGTTGAGGTGTCGATCTGATAGATTCCTCTTTTGCCTGAGAGGTTACATTCACGTTTTTACCAGATTCCAGTCTTGTTCTTGATCTCAGTGGCTGTGGAGGCTTCTTTGGATCTGTTTTAAAGAAAATAACTACCTTTAATTAAAATGTATTGAATTGTGGTGAAGCACTTAGCAAAAACAAAAAAACAAAAACAAAAGAACAAAAACAAATCATGTTTGATTTGAGAAAATGGACTTGGTGAATCAAAATGGATAAAATCATATACAAAATTAAATAGAGCTGAGATCATGTGAGGTCAGAATTTTACAAATCTTAAAAACAAAGATTTTGTGCATCCGAGTGGCCTTTATAAGAGAGACAGGAAAGTGGGGACAGACATGCAGCAAAGCATCGCAGGCCAGGAGTTGAAACTGCAACTGCTACAGGAGGATTGGCTTTTTGTACATGGGCAGCCTGCTTAAACGAATAAGCTACCCAAAAACTATCTTTAGACCTGCTTCACTCTTGACAGCAGAGGGGAAGGGGGGAAAAAAAACCAAAAGTTTTCAATCATTGTTCTTGTCATCAGTTTAAATGATGATTTGAATGGTTTTTACTAAATTTTCAGTCACAACATCTTACCTATCTTGTCAGAGGCTGAATTTCCTGACTCTTTGAGCTACAGACTCTAACTAATGGACTCTAACTAAGGAAAGAGTTGTCATCAGAAGCTTGAGTAACTTATTTCAAAGCAAAATAAGACATATCTGAAAACAATCTCACAGCACGCTGTGGAATTGTTTTCATTGTGTTCTCAACAACAGGTTTGGGTTTTTTACATAACATTGTTAAGTATACATTGTATATAATCAAACAAATTATTGTTTACCTTTCTTTGGCATTGCTTGAACTTTGGTTCTCTCTTCCTCAGCTGGCTCTGAACAACACACAGTATATGCATATTTAAGTTTAATGTGTACAACTTCTATCTATGCTAAGGCTTCATGTATTCAGGACAAAAAAAAAACCCAAACCAAACAAAAACAAAAAGAAACCATCAGTCAATATAACCACAGAGGAACAGCACATCCCATATTACACTGTAATTTTTGATTCACCAAAAACTAATAGTGCTTTAACAAACCCATTTATGAAACAGTTTGCAACACAGCAGGAGAGATTAAATCTGACCTTTCAGGCAGATCTTTAAATACCATTAAAATGACAATTATGATAGCAGCAGCACATCTTAAAAAGTTGGAGCATGGTGTAGCATCCCCTCTTCTTTTAACAAATGTCTGTAAACATGGGAAATGAGGAGACCAGTTGTTTTTTTTTTGTTTGTTTGTTTTTTTTAAGGAGAGGAATGTTGTCCCATTCATTTCTGATGCAGGATTCTTTCTGCTCATCAGAAAAAAAACTGGTCTTTGTTGCCAGATTTTTTGTTTTATGATGCACCAAATGTTCTCTGTTGGTGAAAAGTCTAGACTGCAGGCAGGTCAGTTCAGCACCTAGCACTCTCCTGCAAAGCCATGCCGTGGTGATGGATGTGGTATGTGTTTGTATAAGGCATAAAATATGGCTTTATGAGATTTGCAAAACATTTTTATTTGCATTTTACACAGTGTCCAAACATTTTTGGAACTGGGATTGTACTTGTCAGGAAAACTCTTTTGAACTACTGATGTCACAACATCCTGTTGGAGCTTGTCAGACTTCCAGGGTCTGACATTGAGCTGGGAAGCGATGACGGTAGCGCAGAGAGAGGAAACAGAAGCGGGGTTGCTGGGGCAGGCTACTAGCTTGGCTTGGCAAAAACCTACACAAGTCTGCACTAACAAGCCTCTTAGTCCCCCTCGTAAGATCACTCTTCAACAATCTCGAGGAGCTTGAACTTACCATCACCACAGAAAAAGAAAAATTGTGGCAATTATGGTATTTACAGAGATGTGGCTTAATCCTTCAATCCTGGTGGAGTTATAAAGTGAGCAAGCTAGCAAGGATTGCAGACTCCATTGAGAGCAGAGGAGGGGCGCTTTGTGTTTACATGAACAAAAACTGCAATAATGGACACTTATTTCTCTCTTGACTTGCAGTATTTAGAAATAAAATGTCTACCTCTATATCTGCCTCATAAGTTTACTAACTGCTGTTTACATACCTCCTAATGCTGCTATGACTTTCCTTTTCTCTGCTCACTACCATTAGCAAACAACAATGGCCTCACCCGGATGGAATGAGGGAATTTTAATATGAAGACTATTCTCCCTAAATTTTACCAATACGTCTCTTGCTCCATGAGAGGCAGTCTGACCAGCAGCAATGACTCCTTGGCTCACCTTTTTAGGTGCTTTAAGATAGGGCACCAGCAAGGACCTTTACGCTAGTTCCAACCACTCTGCAGCCCACTGATGTGACATACATGATGTTCCCTCCAAGAACATTAATATATGGGCAAACGGCCCAGATGTTCCAGGAGGGTGGAATAGAGTGAATGTAAATAAACACAAAATGGAATGATTTGCGAATCTCATAGATTCATATTTTATTACCAATAGAATATATGATATGTTCTTTAGATCAGATGTACTTTATTCATCCCCAAAGGGGGGAATTCAAAAATTTCATCAGCTCATCAGTAACATAATTAATAATAATTTAAACAGAATGGAAAAAAAATGAAAAAAAATTATAAAGTCTAATTGCTGCAGGAACAAAAGACCTCCTAAATCTCTCCGTCCTGCAGGAAAAAGAGAGAAGACGAGAACTACTGCTCCTTTGATCTTAAAATGTGTTAAGAAGAGGATGGTCCAAATTGTTCAGGATGGCCTCAACAGTCCTTGCAGTATATCTATTCACCACATCCTACAGATAATCCATCCTGACTCCCATCACAGAGCCAGCCTTCTTCACCATCCTATCCAGCCTCCTTGCCTGCTTTGTTTGTAAACTTCCTCCCCAGCAGACTGTAGCAGAGAACAAAGCACTTTCCACCACAGAATGATAAACATCTGCAGCATCTTATTGCAGATGTTTAGAGATCTGAGTTTCCTTCCTTTGTAGAGAGTGTCTGTGTTAAGGGACCAGTCCAACTTGTTGTCCAGGTGTACACCTAGATATTTATAGGTTGGCACCACCTCAATGTCCACCCTGCAATTATTCACTGTCTGAAGTGGGGGCTTGAACCTCCAGAAATCCAATATAATTTCCTTCGTCTTCGAGTTGTTCAGAATGAGGCAGGTATTATAACTCCAGTCACTGAAGGCTTTTATCAGATCCCTGTATTCAGATTCCTGATCATTCCTGATACACACCATGATAGCAGTGTCATCCGAGTATTTCTGGATGTGGCAGGACTCAGACTTGGATTTAAAGTCTGCTGTGTACAATGTGAACAGGAATGGGACCAGAACAGTACCTTGTTGAGCCCCCGTGCTGCTCATTAATGTCCCAGAAAGACAGTTCCCCAACCTGACAAACTGTGGCCTTTCTGTCAGGCAATCTGTGATTCAGGAAAAAAAAGGAAGAGTCCACTCCATTCTCTGTGAGCTTGTCTTTGAGTATGTTGGGTTGGATGGTGTTGAATGAACTTGAAAAACCAAAGAACATAATTCTCACATAAGCACCATATTCCTCCAGATGAGAGAGAGCACGGTGGAGCATGTAGAGGACTGCATCATTCACTCCAATGTGTTGTCTGTATGCGAACACTGCAAATTATTTGATTCTTACCAAGAAAAAAAAACTTACATTTAGAAGCATTTTTTCTTGTTTTAATAATTATTTTTCTTATTTTAAGTCTCAGTATAATCTTATATCAAGTAAAACTTTACTTTTTTGTCTCAAACAGGCAGGGAATCCTAAAATGAGACAATTAACACTTAAAATAAGATGTATTACATTTTTTCGTCCTCCTCATCTCCGCTCCTCATCAAATCTTGTTTTAAGATTCAATAACAAATTATACCTTTCTTAAATCTAGAAACAAGTGTTCCTACAATCTTAATTTAAGAAATCTTACCAAGTGAAATTATCTTGCTGCATGGACAGATTTTTTTCACTTGTTTTGATTCCCTTTTTCCTTAGTTGTAGTGTTTTTATCTTGTTTGAAGATCCCCTTTTTTTGCAGTGAACTGCAGGGAATCCAGCTTGTCTTTGACCTCAAGTTTCAGCAGACCTAGAATCAGCTGCTCCAGGGTCTTCATGATGTGTGAAGTAAGGGAAGTAAAGTTGGCAGCAAAGGCCCAGGACTGTTGAGCAGGTAGACATATTAGGTCATTCCTCTCCTCAAACTCCAGCAACTTGTCTCTCCAGACATTTGCAGACAGTTGTTAAAAGAAGAGGCTTACACAGTGGTACCATTGCCCCGTTCCAACTTTTTTGAGATGTGCTGCTGCTACAAATGGCATTTTGAGTGTATTAAACTGTTTTTTTTATTACTTCTAAGTACTGAAGTACTTTATTACTTCAAAATGTTTGTTTTTCAAAAGGATATGTTTTGATATTGTTAGTTTTACAATGATTTTTGTATGGACGCAAATGCAGAGATCTCCCCCTCACCAAGAACTTGAGCTGCTTCCGGCTGGTCTTCACCTGCTGGAGTTAGGATCTCAGATTGTACCACTGTCTCCTGTTCTGAGGCCTGTGGCTGCATACTCTGGACTGTTTGATCTGGCTGATTTGGTTCCTGTGGGGGAGGCATCACCGGTGAATGCTGTGCATACATAGGCTGCATTGGTGGTGGAGTTTGTTGTTGGTGATACGGAGGCTGCATTGATGGAACTCCAGGATGAAGGGTCAGAATAGGAGAAGATGAAGCTGAAAATAAATCAGGAAATTGATTTTCTGAAAATCAGCCTCTTCTCGCAAAAGAAGAGGTTGAAAAGATATGATGAAAATGAAAAAATACTTTATTAATCCCAGAAGGGAAATTCAACAATCATTGGATAGTCACTAATAATAATTAGTGAGACACTGAAACTCATACCTGGCAGGGTTGGAGGAGGGTATGGATTGTCTGTGACAATGTGATGAACTGAAAAATTAATAGTTGAACTTTGTCAAATAAACAGGAAATTCCATAAGTGAATGACACATCAAGTGAGATTCTACTGTTTCTTGTGTAATAATTGTGATACTTTGTTACTTACCATACCAGCCTGGTGGAGTTGGGCAGTAAACTGGGGCAGGTCTGCAAGGACTAACTGCAATAAAGCCAAAATGAACATCAAACCCTTATCGCCACCTTCAGGCGGAAACAGATAACACAGTGATGACCCAAACAGCACTGGTATAACAGCACATCTGGTCAGTGACAACCATGTTTTTCCTTTATACACCACAGCATCTCCCTTGTAGCTCTTGAACATTTTTTAAAACAAAAATAACTTGGATGGAACATACATCCACATTAAAAGCATCTACCTTATAAGCAAAGAATGTTGGCATGTCCATAAAGTGAGACCTTGACCCATAATATTTTTCAATCAGACCACTATAAGTCCAACCATTGAGGAGGCCAGACATTTTTTTTGGACGCTCCACGCATTGTGAACTTGAAAGAGATTTAGGAACACAGTCAAGCTCCTCAGAGCTCTCAGAGTCATTCAGCGTCATTCAGCGTCTGCTTACTGACAACAATGTCAATGTTAGTATCCCTTAAATAATCTTCTGAATCAACATGGTAATCCCAGTTCCCTTCAGTGTTTGTTAGAGTCAGTTCTGGATCCACATGTTTTTTTCTTTGCATCCAACATGAAGACAAAGACAATAAGGTTATTCATAAAATAACTCATTATTGTACAATTATTATAGAAAAAAAGATAGAGAAAACATTCTGCTCTATTGTAACATTTTATTGATTTCATCTTTTTTTAGGAAGTCTGGTACCATACTTAAGGTAAGGTACGTGCCAGGTTTCCATGTTATTTAAGATCAATGTACAGTACTATTTAGTAAACTTTATTCTCTCAAAATCTGAGACTATGACTAAGTGAATAAGCAACAACCATGTAGTTCAATAACGGCATTAATGATGTCGACCACTGACAACAAAAATAACAAAATAATAAAAAAAAACCTGAACCTAACTGTGCAATAGTCCACCACATGTGTAAATTTCTATATATAGTATCTGTTATACCATCTCAGGACTTGACTGTTCACCTTAACCTCATCACACCCCCACCCTCTTTTATTTGTTTTACGTCGATTATCTGCACTATAATTTTTTCTACACTGTATATTTTTTACACTGATCCACACTGTTTTGCACTCTTTTGCACTGTAACCGGAGATGCTGCTTTTAATCTTATTGTACCTATGTACAGTGACAAAGGATTCTATTCTATTCTATTCTATTCTAACTGCATAACCATTAAGTTGAGTTATATTCTGTTACAAGAAAAACAATAATTCAGTCTGTAAAAAAAACATTCTGGACTGTAACAAAACTTTAAAACCCTTTTGCTTGATTTGGTTACGTGATCCTCCATTTTACATCAGATCAGTGGAGATTTCTAATCTTTCAAAAAGGGGAAGCTCATAGTCGGAGTACATCATGAAAACGTGTCAGTTTATTTATATGACAACTGCCCTTCCAGTCTCCAGTCACCATGCATCACTACTGCATTCAGCTTTTCCACCAATCACCATGCGGACTGATCAGCATCCAGGCCAACCCACAGCTCCATTTAACGCCCAGAGACGCTGAGAGTCCAGGGGGATGAGATAACATTGGCATTTAAGCCAATGCTCGTTGATTTTCATAGCAATGAAAGAAATGCTCCATGCAGTCCCGGAGACGCTCAGCTTCTATGTGGAAATGCATTGACCAGAAAGCAGTATGGGAATGTTCAGACAAGTTAACAACTTTAAATGTGAAGTAGTAGCTGATTCTGAACCAACTCGTCCTCATGTTTAATGCCTTCTAACACATCAAACAGTTAATGAAATGTTAACACAACTGCACATATTAGGTCTTTTTTTTTTTTTTTACATTATAGAGCCAGGAGCATGGGGAAGCGCAGCTTCTATTGCAGTCTTTGAGGAATCTGCTTTTAACAGTATTGTCTGTTAAAAGCTTTCTTTTTTTTGCAAGTCGTAGGCTGTTCTTCTTTCTCTTCACTGTGCATTTTCCCCTTCACAAGGAAACTTTCCAAAGACGTCTGTTTCTTATTCATTTTGCTCGCTGGGTTAAATTCTGGCGCTCAAGTTACCGAGATGTAACAGAGAGAATCTGGTCATTTTTCAAAAATAAAATATTTTTCAAAATAAAAGCTCGTTCAGACTCATATAATAAATAAAACTTAAAAAAAATATTTTTTTCTTGCATGGCCTGCTACCAATTGATCCACAGCCCGGTACCGGTCTGCAGCCTGGGGTTGGGGACCACTGCCCTACAGTGTTCTCATCATGTGCGATGAGAACAATGGAGGTGTAAAACCTGACTCGGCCAAAGAAGTTGTCATGCTAAAATATTTGTCAAAAGTCAACAACTTGTCTTAGAAAATTAGAAAACATAAACTATTTTCTCGTTTTTTTTTCTTTTTTTTTTTTTTTTTTTTAGAAATTTATGATGAAAAATAATGCTATTTGTCTGTTACTTCTGTAATTTCACCTTCTTAGAACAAACAGGTAATTTCTAATGATTTTTATTTCTTATGTGTGCCTGTCACACCTATCCACATATCAGTCATCATGATAATAGTTCCCCCTAGAGGTCTATAGAGGTCATAACATTTGCCAGAGATTGACAAATGTTATTTCACCTGTAGCACCCCCTACAGTCAGATTTAAGCAAGATTTTACGAGCGCAATAGAATGTTGTGGAGATGCTGGATAAGAAGTTTCATTGATTCATTAATCATTACATCACAAGATACAGGCCAATGACTATCTTTAGGTCACACCCGCAAAATTTATCAAGAATTCATCTAGATGGTATGTAAATGAACAGAGCCAGGTTTTGTGAAAACACGGTGAAAGGCCTCTCGTTTTACTTTCATTTTCCGTTCTTTTAAAATTCAGAGAAAATGTATACTGGCTATTTAACAATCTGGCTGAATAAGTTTTCAATCAAAATGGAAACAGTGAGATTCTATACCTCCTTCAGTAGATTCTGCTTCCTTTTCTTTGTTCTCTGCCTCTAGGAGAAGAAGAAGAAGATATATATATATTATATATAAGATATATATATATAGATATATATATAATATATATATATATATATATATATATATATATACACAGTGGAGGAAATAAGTATTTGATCCCCACTGATTTTAGAAGTTGCCATACTAAGAAATAAATGAACAGTCTCAGATTTTTATGGCAGCTTTATTTTAACAGATATAGAAAGAATATTGAAAAAAAAAAGAGAAAATTACACAAAATAAAAAATAAAATTAATTTGTAAGTCATAGAGGGAAATAAGTATTTGATCCCTGACCAACCTTGACCAGTGTTGGCTCCCACAGACCACTGGCATACTCCCAATCTCACTGAAGTAATTACCTGCATGAGAGACACCTGTTCCAAATAGTCACCTGTATAAAAAGCCATCTGCCCACAGACTCAGTAATACTCCACCATCTCCACCATGGGCAAGACTAAAGAGCTGTCAAAAGATGTCAGGGACAAAGTTGTTGAACTCCACGAGGCTGGAATGGGCTACAAAACCATAAGTAAGAAGCTGAATGAGAAGGTGACAACTGATGGTGCAATTATTCAGAAGTGGAAGAAGAACAACATGACTGTTAATCAACCTAGGCTGGGGGCTCCATGGAAGATATCACCTGGTGGGGTCTCAATGATCATGAGAAAGGTTAGAGATCAGCTGAG
Source organism: Hirundichthys speculiger (assembly GCA_018398805.1). NCBI lineage: Eukaryota > Metazoa > Chordata > Actinopteri > Beloniformes > Exocoetidae > Hirundichthys > Hirundichthys speculiger. The sequence continues at coordinate 224,733 of JAGFBZ010000611.1, read as the reverse complement.
AACTACACTGGAGGAGCTGGTTAATGATCTCAAGGCAGCTGGGACCACAGTCACCAAGAAAACTATTGGTAATACACTGAGACACAATGGTTTAAAATCCTGCAGTGGTCCAAGGTCCATCTGCTCAAGAAGGCTCACGTCCAGGCCCGACTCAGGTTTGATAACGAATATATTAATGACTCAGAAAGACACTGGGAGAAGGTGCTGTGGTCAGATGAGACCAAAATTGAGCTCTTTGGCCTCATCTCAACTCGACGTGTTTGGAGGAAGAGAAATGCTGAATATGACCCCAAAAACACCATCCCTACTGTCAAGCATGGCGGTGGAAGCCTTATGCTTTGGGGGTGTTTCTCTTCTAAGGGGACAGGTCGACTTCACCGCATCGATGGAAAGATGAACGGGGCCATGTACCGCAAAATCTTGGGTGACAACCTCCTTGCCTCCACAAGGACATTGAAAATGGGTCGTGGATGGGTCTTCCAGCATGACAACGACCCAAAACATACAGCCAAGGAAACAAAGAAGTGGCTCCATAAGAAGCACATCAAGGTCATGGAATGGCCTAGCCAGTCTCCTGACCTTAATCCTATTAAACATCTATGGAGAGAGCTGAAGCTGAGAGTTTCCAAGCACAAGCCTCACAACCTTCAGGATTTGGAGATGATCTGCAGAGAGGAGTGGACGAAAATTACTCCTGATGTGTTTAAACCTAGTAAGCAACTACAAGAAACGTCTGACAGCTGTGCTGCCAACAAGGGTTTTGCCACCAAGTATTAGATCATGTTTTGCTAGGGGATCAAATACTTATTTCCCTCAATGACTTGCAAATTAATTTTTATTTTTCATTTCATGTAATTTTCTCAAATTTTTTTCCATATTCTTTCTATAATTGTTAAAATAAAGCAGCCATAGAAGTCTGAGATGGTTCATTTATTTCTTAGTATGACAACTGCCAAAATCAGCAGGGATCAAATACTTATTTCCTTCACTGTATATGTAAACACATCTATCCAAGGGTGTATGTGGCTTCAAAGAAACAAGTACTTACCTGTTTTTGTAGTCTTGGTCTTCTCCTGTATTTTGGCTTTTCAAAATGAACACCATTTATATTTCAATAAATGATTTGTTTTTCTTTTTTAAACAGTTGAAAACCATATTGTTTAAATACCTTTGAGAAGAGGAGTAATTCTTCTGATCTTCCTAACTTTTGGCTCAAGACCAACATTTCTAGGAAGAACTGGACACAAAGTAAAAACACAATTGTAGTCATAATACAAAATAGATAATTCATTGTTCACAAAAATATTATATAAAGATAATAATCTGTTTTACCTTGCCTTTTTGGCTTTTCATCTGTCTTCACAACTTTCTGCTCTTAAAATAAAAATAAATGGAAAATATGAAAATGGCTACTCAGCAATCTTTGCTATGCATTGCAACAGTAATGTTATCATAAGTTTTGTTAGTGACTGAATTAGTCCGTTTAACAAAATCCACTCTTGACATGGAAGTGACACTAAAACTTCATTATCATGGATTAATTTAACTGACTTTAAAACGTTGTTGCAGGGCAGGTGTGAGGACCCTGTTGTATTTTAAATGTTGCACACACATTAGTTGTGAGAAAAATTTATATTTTATATTTTATGGATGCTGCGCATGAGCAGGCAAAAATGGCCACCTTCTTTCCGTTTATGGATGAGCCCCCTCATTCCTTACATGAAGGTAACTGAAAAGCTTGGAAAAAACTTTTATAATGAGCATAACAGAAAAATAATAACAAATAAAAATTGGCTGAAAAAGGGCTGCTAGATAGCTCTATAATTTCAGCCTATGTAATGAAGCTGCAGTCCTATGAAAAGTGTTGGAAACACAGAATCTCTTTGTACAATAAACCTGTAATGTGCTCAGTTCTCCTGGTTCTTGCAAGAATCAGGACATAGGGACATGCTCGAACTCTGGACATAGGGTTCATGAACTCAGACAAAACAGTAGTAGTCAAGTCTGCTGGAGATGAAGCCTGGATAAGTTTCTATAAATCTGCTCTGGACATCTGATCTCTGACTCTTTATATTTGTTTGAGATGATAAAAAGCTGTGATAGTTACAGCCTTGATATGGAAGCTTATAACTCAGCTCTGAATAGATTTCACACCAGTTTTTTGTTTTCATAAATCTGGATTCAAGCTGGAGAGCAGCTTTTATCCTTTCCATTTTGTCATCGAATAGAATTATCTCTGTATTGTCTTTCTTCCTGACTGGCTCGAGAAGGTGGTGGACACCTGTGCTGCAAGTGGCGATGTGTGTGAGGGCCCGATCAATGCTGCTTGGAGCTTTAATGATTTCTACTTATTTAAATGGTTCTCTTTAGTTAAAACATTCTTTTTACCTTTTTTCCGTCTCACTGCTGAAACCCTCCTGGGAGAAACTGGAAACGATCACACACACACAGACACACACACACAGACACACACAGAAATTAATTCAATTAAAGAAATAAATTTTAAAAAGTCAATAAGCTACAGCTGTAAAATTGTTTGCTTCTTACGATTTAATCAAGAAATAGCAAGAAATTGATGTTCATATTTGGCATTAGGAGCATTATGATTAATGCATGCCTATCTATACTATGATAATTACATATGAATTATAATTAAATCTTTAAAAAATACATTTTTTTCATGAGCTGACATTTCCCAGTACTAATCAAATGTCTTCATTCTTCAGTCAAAATACAAAAAGTATATCAAATACAACAGGAATATGGCAGGGGCTTTGATAACTCTACTTTGATTTAGGTTCATGCACTACAGCTGCACTACCCTGCAAATATGAAGTGCTCACTAAATGACAAATTTACATAAAATACATGAACGTATTACTGGTCTCCACTACTAGTATGTGGATAACCACCATAACACCAAAGCCACATTAAAAAAAAAACAAAAAAAACACTTTCCATCTGTCTGATGTCAAGACTAAAACAAACCTTTATCTTTAGTCTTGGTTGTAAATTCTCTGGCCTCTCCAGAGTGCATACAGGAACACTCTGAAATCATAAAATACTAAATTATTATTACACTAAAAACAAAGAGCACATCTAATCTTCTTTGGGTTCTGACCTCTGGGTTCAATCTTTTGCATTTTTTCCTCTGCGTCAGGCACAGGTTCAGTCACATCTGCTGTGGCTTTTTCCTCTCCATCCTCTTCATACTCTTTTTTATATTCAGATTCATCTAAAGATTTCAGGACGTCAGTCATGGGCTCATCCTCCACCTCTTCAGGAACAGTCTGAGTAAGCTGGAAGCTGAGGGTGAAATAAAAAGGGTTGCTCTAGATGTCTACTGACATTTGAGTTGCACAATTATAGGTGACAGAATAAATATGGTCTACTTGACCTTTTTCCTTTTTGAGCTTTGTCAAACTTTGCTCTGTTGATGTTGTGAAGCCCATAAGGTTGGAATTTTTTTTTTTTTTTTTGGATTGACAATGTAATTTATTCCAGTCTGAAAACAAAATTATCCCAATTTTATGGGCAACAGTCTTTTATAGTATGAGTTTTATAGCAACCAAAACAAATCAGTAATTTTATGTCAAAAGAAAAGTATGGGAGAGTGCATGATGTGGATCATATTAAGATTAGAGAAGATAATAGCTCACCAGTTTACAAGAATGTAATTCACAGAAACCACAATGACTGTGTACTCTTTTGTTTCAACCTCCTGCACCCTTTGTTCATCATAATTCTGTATGAGCTTATTTCCACTACAAGCCTTTGTCTCCTCTGGCCCAGTCAGTGCTTCTGTGGTAACTTCAAATTCACAGAGAAAAAGTACACTTTTCCACGCTTTGTGGTGTGCTGTCACAGTAGTAATGGATAAGCATTTGGTACTCTTGCAGCATTCACTTTTCAGTAGTCCGTACAGAACCCGTGGACTGCCGTCTGGCTTCATTTCCAACAAGCAAGGAAATCTCCAAGGACTCTCACTTCGAACTACAAAACCATGTTCAAGGAGATATTCTGCCTCCTTTATCATCTCGCTTTATTGGATTGACCCGATAAGCACACCGTTTGATCGGCTGTGCATCAGTCAAAGAGATCATGGAATCACTAAACAGTTCTGGGAAGTCAGAGAGAAGGGTCTGAATGTCTTCCCTGTGATCAACTGAAAGATGTGACAAATACTGGGGCAGATTTGACAAGACTTCTGTGTTTTTAAGCCTTACTATTTGGGGTAGTACTGCACCCAAACCCAGTATGTTCTCATCCTGAAGGACTACTGTTGCTAATGGCAACACAGGAAAAGGAGTGGATGTCACACGATTGCTTTCCCTAGAACAACAACATTTCATGATGTTGACGTGACACTAGTTTTCCTTCTACGGTCAGGGGTCTGGATAACAGTCGGTTTCACTGAGTTGATTGACAACATATGGACCTGAGACCTGCAGAATCAGGTATGGACAAGAGGAGCAAATCCTGCTCACATGGTTGAAAGGACCAGGCAATGACTTTCCTGTCATAGCGTTGCTTCCTCTTCAACCAAGACGAAGTCAGAGCATCTCAGGCTAGGGAGCAAGCCCTTTGGTGATTCCATTCATGGCAAGACATCAAACTGCATCATATTCTCAAATCAAATCTAATCTAATCAAACTTTATTTATACAGCACTTTTTATAAATATAAAATGCAACACAAAGTGCTTGACAAAATAAAATAAAACATAAAACAGGAACACAACAAATAAAAACCCGTCCCTCTCACACTCACAGCACAAAGTAAAAAGTTAAGTAACATGGCAGGGCACTGAGGATCTTCCATGCAGCTGGGGAAGAGCCAAACTGTCTGCAGATGAGCGTCGTCGTCGTTTGCAGGAAGGCAGAAGCTTTTACTGCAGGCAGCAAGGTCTCCTGGCTGCGTGTCCGGCAAAAGATTGGGCTCGCCAGTAGGTAGGGAGGTACTGGTGAGCCAGTACAAAAAGCATCACGACACCGCAATTTGCCTTGGGGTACTCATTGACTCAGGGGCTGATGAGAGCTTCATGGATTGGGGTTTTGCCCAAAAATGTAATTTAAAGACTTGAACAACTTACCCCAGACAATAAAGGCCAGGGCTCTGACTGAACCACTGGCAGTTCTGGTTGGTGACCACCATGAACTTATGTGCTTCCGTTTGTATCGTTCTACCCAGCACTCTCTTATTCTGGGCCTCACTTGGTTAAAAGAACATAATCCGCAGATTGACTGGTAGTACTGGGAGGGTTTTGAACTGGGCTGAGAGTTGTAAAAAAAAAAGTGTTTAAAGTCATGTCTTGATCTAAATGTGAAAACTGTTATTTCTGACACAGATTCTGAACCCCTGACCCTAACTTCAGTTCCAAGTTGCTACCATGACCTAGGTAAGGTTTTCAGCAAGATTAAGGCGACCTCCCTTCCTCCCCACAGACCTTATGATTGTCCTATTGACTTGATCCCAGGGGCCCCTATTCCTAAGGGCAGGTTATATTCTATCTCTGGTCCTGAGAAGAAGGCGATGACTGAGTATATTGAGCCTTCATTGAAAAGTTGGCCTTATCCGTCCCTCCTCATCTCCAGCAGGAGCAGGGTTCTTTTTTGTGGGGAAAAAGGATGGCTCTCTCCGGCCATGTATTGACTATGGGCCTCTAAAAGACATAACTATTAAAAAAAACTTGCCATTATCCTTGCTTTGGATTTAATATTATAATTTTAGTTAATGATATTTGCTCGGGGGTCATGCTCTGGGTATCTGTAAAGTGCCTAGAGACAATTGGACATTGTTAACAGACACTAAAAATAAAACTGAATTGAAAACGATATTTTCAACAGATAACATGCATCTCTGACAAATGGCAATGAAAAGTGAAGAAAAAACAATTTTTTTTTTCCTTTTTAAGGTGACAGCATTAAATTAGAATCTTAAATAGGTATGATATTCAAGATACAGGACAATACCTGCCAACAGGATGTCATCAACTCCTTCATGTTCATCTTCATCCTGATGATCTTCTTCATCTGGTAAGGATTCTGTTACTTTATCTTGAATATCATATTTATCATCATTAATGTCAACAAATGATGTTATAATTTCAGTTTCTTCTTCAAAGGTGAACTCCAATGAGTTTTTATCAACATCTTCATTTATTGTTTTCAAAGGAGAAATCATCATTGAAGACAGTCTTTCCAAAAAAGTCTCCAGTGTCTCCAGTGTCTGAGCCTTCAGAATAAGGGACGTCAGCTTGCTTCTCTTCTTCTTCTTCCTTGTTGCCATCCTTCAAAGAGATCAACAGGTTTGTGAAAATCATCTTTGATTTCAGTATTTTCCAATCTGATGAGAATGTCTTCATCAACGTCATTATCTTTGAAGTATTCCTCTTCATGTTCATCATCTGCAAAGAGTTCTGAAGATGTCACTGAGATGTCCTGATCTAATTGCTCCAGATCATCATCCTCCAAATCACGGTTAGCAGTTTTTATATCTTCCTCTAGATTTTCATCATAGTCTTCAACAGAAAATAAATCTGGAAGTATCTTCCTCTCTGGCAAGGTTATCATTTTTCTTCATCCTCACTAGCCACTGCAGTAGGAAGATCAAACTCCAAAATATCATCAGAGTCCTCTGCTATGACATAATCAGAGTGAGGTGTTGGGATACCCTCAGCTAAACTCTCAACTGCATCATCATCTTCTTCCTCTTTCTCTTTTGAAATAGATGAGGATTCGCTGTCATCTGAGGTAACAGCAAATGCCTGTGTCACTGCTTTTATCTTCAAAATCTTCATCATCTTCTTCAGACAGGGTTACACCATTGTCACTGACTTTGATATCAATGTCAAATTCGGAATCAGAAGATGGAACCAACATTTCATCCTCAGAGGATGCCAATAGGTTCAGGAGAAACTTCATGATCAGGATCTACAGGTTCTTTAACAGACTCTCCTTCAACTTTGTGTTTACCTAATTCTTCTGCTGCCTCCTCATCTTCCATTATCAACTTCAGTTTCTGCCAGGGCTGATTTAAGTTCTTTCTCAACTTCTTCATGTGGCTTTGCTTTTTCTGTTATTTTCTCCTCCTCATCCTCAGCTGATGTGATTTCAATTGATGTGATCTCAGATTCTTCATCAAGCTCATCCTCCTCCATTACATGTTCTTCTTCCTCTTTACTTACTCCTTTCTCTTTGTTACTGTCTTTCTCCTCTTTAAGTCTTCCTGCCTCCTCCTTTTCATCTCCTGCCTCTTTCTCCTCCCGTTCTTTCTTCTCCTCTTCATCTCCCCCTGGCTCCTCCCTCAATGTTTTTTCATCCTCCTCTTCAAGTTTGAGAGTTTCCTCCTCTTCTTCTTCATCCTCCTCAATTTCTTCCACATGTTCGTCTTCTACTTCCCATTTTCACTTCACCCTCATCTTCTTCATATTTTTCATCCTCATATACCACTTCATAGTCTTCCTCATTTTCCTCATACTCCTCTTCTTTCTCTTTTTTCTTCTCCTCGACAAAATCCTCTGCTTCCTCAGTGTCCTCCACTTCATCTCTCTCTTCCATCTCCTCTTCCTCTGGTACAACGTCAGCTGCTGATGGTTTCTTCTTCAGTTGCATCTCTATAACTGCAATAAGGGCATCATATTGTTATCTTTAAAATTATTGCTATAATAATTTGATTAATCAAAAATTACTTGCTCTTTACTCTTCAATAATCTTAAACTGACAGCTCACCTCAGTAGGAGCAGGGATGCCTAATACAAAACATGATATCTCCTTTTGCTAAAGGGGGGGGGGCTACAACTGTATATTACAGGTTCTATGTGTTCAGGATGAGATTGCAATCTTATTCATCCATTTTAGACCAGATTAAACAATAAATGGCCTAGTTACAGCCAATGGAGCCATGATTTGTATTCGATCCCATAACGGATGATTGTCATGGGAAATCTTATTTATTCTCAAATATTGTGTCACTTCCTGTTGGTGGTTTGAACGGTGGAACGGTGGATTGAACGGTGTCACAGTCTCTGATTCTCTTGGATTCTATTGGTATTGGATTGATAACAAAATCCCCAATATCGCCCCACCTCTACTTTTGAGCTCTTTAAACAGAAACTCTTCATCATTGAAAATTCGGCTCTCTCTTTGCCTTAGCCTTGGATATTCTCTACTACCTTCACTTCCACATTCCTTGGGCGTTTTATAATTGAATCCAAATTATCCATTGGCCAACAGCATAATATTTCCAATATTTCAGTCACTTTAATGGACATCTAGCCCTTGTGTCCTTATTAGTAACTGGTCAGACTATTAACTGATTTCAGGTTGCCCAGTTGGCTAACCTTTGTGATATTCAGATGGACTGGCAAAGATTTATTAAGTCATAACTCATATGCATTTTTTAAAAATATTTTAACAGCCTACAGGATTAAATCATGCTCACTCTAAAGGCGGCCTGTTCAAATTTGAGGTGTGATTTAGACTTTTTACTGATTTCAATATCATTCACAGGTGTTCCGTTAACTCTGTTCCATGATTTGGAACAAACCGCCACATTTTTTTGCAACAAAGAGTTGGATGTAAACCCAGCTGTATTAAGAATGCTTGGAATTCTAAGAATGGTGGAATCCAAGTAAAATAAAAACCTAACCTAGCATGCCAGCAGTTGCTGTATGTGTGTGTTGGGAGAGAACCATGGGAAGCTTGCAGCTGGTTGTAATACCCTGTTTGTCTTAGTGTCATTTGATACGTTTTTTTTTCTTCTCATTTTCATATTAACATGGAAAGTTTACATCACTGAAAAAAGTGATAAACAAAAACATTGTTTATTTTAAGTGCAAGTAAACTTACTTCATTCCTTGATTTGGATTTAATATTATAATTTTAGTTAATGATATTTGCTCGGGGGTCATGCTCTGGGTCTCTGTAAAGGGCCTAGAGACAATTGGCATTGTAAAAGACGTTATACAAATAAAATTGAATTGAACTGAATTGAACTGATTTGGTATATGATTTGGTATATGAATAATATTTGCAATGATAACGGCGATAATGTAACCAGTGAAAATGATAGGATAATAATACTGACTTGCAGGTTATGTACATAAGTAAAAACAAGAGATACAAACCTTTATGTCTAGATGGAAGAAATTCACCTGCATAATAGAGAGAAATTTATTAGAAAAAAAGGAACAAAAAACTTCAGTCTTGAAGTTCCAACTGGAACAAACAATTTAGGAATTCACTCAAACACTATTTTCATAAAAATTAAAAACTTAGTCAATACATTTATCATAAACAGTTAAAAAGAAAAAAAAACTTTATTAAAGAGAGGTTAAAAAGTAATGCAGCAGCTAAATACAACAGGCCTGCTGGTCTCACTGTAGTTGAGTACTAATTCCCTCTTGTTGCCTGAATTCTTATTGAGTGAGGGACAGAACTTACCAGCCCTTTTCAAAATAGGATAAATGTAAATGTATTTGGTGATAAATAAATAGAATACCTTTTGCCTTCTTATTTTTAATCTACCCTTCCTCTTCCTCCTCAAACCATCTTGTGTATTTGAGATAGCTCATAAATTGAGATAGCTCATAAATTAAGTCAGCTTGAATCAACCACCATAGGACTACAAGACAAAAACTGTTGTTCTATCATTCATTATAGTGAAATGGAGTTCTGCATGTGTCACGAAGTGGATTAAGCAAACGCTGCAATCACAAAACTTTCATGACCGTTTAAACTGCTTATTTTGAGTTCATAGTGAAGCTGTACTTGAAGTTGATGGAAAGACAAACAAAAAAACAAAACTGAATAACATTTAATTTAGTGACACATGACCAAGATACTCAAAGCTATTGTGTAGGTATTGTGGAAACACAATAGAAAACTGCATTAGCACAGACCTTTTTTCCTCACTGCAGATAGATTGCCTAGAGGATGAGAGGGAAACTAGTAAATGCACTGGCATGTACATTTTACATTAGACTCATTGCAACTCCAGTATTTTCAAGATTTTTACATCATAATTTTTATCTTATATTATATGTTTGTACGTTGAACATATGAGTGTACCTTCATCTTCTTCAGGAGCAATAAGGTTGGCTGCAAATTTTAATATAATTGTGATCATGTTTGTTGATTCCTCCACAGCATCGTTCACCATCCTCAAAGGGTCTGAGCTAATCTTGCTGAGTCCTCCTGGAACAACACAAACACAATATTTTCTTTTTTGAGTAATCTAGTTGGATTTACTTCAGTGAATATTTTGAATCAGGCCAGATAAATCCAAATTCTACTTTTTTCCTCAAAGGTCCTATATCTGAGGACCAAGGAAGTATTGGAATACATAAAATCTCATATTTATAAAGTAGAATTTTCATTAATTTAGGAACCGACTAATGTGACTTAATACACTTTTGGAACCAAGTGTAACCTTCCTTTCAGTTTTTTACCCTTGAATTCAATCCCTTCAACACAAAATAAAGTCAAATATTCAACTGAAAATGTAGAAACACATAAATACAGCACAGCTGTAATTCGTTTTTAGTTTCCAGTTAAGGTTGATTCATTTTTTTTCTTCTAGATGGATTATAGATGCAATTATTTTTGCAGAACATTTAATCAAGCTCACCTGAAAATTAAAACAAATAAACAAAAACTGTTGCCGGATTTATCAATTATTTGTTCTTACACTGAAATCTGCAGGTAGCATTAAAAAGTATGAAACTATGGAAAACACACTGAACTGGTACAGTATTTGGCCTATTCAAAAAAATTATACACTGCCTGGCCAAAGAAAAAGTCGTCACCTGGATTTAACTAAGCAAATAGGTACGAGCCTCCTATTGGATAATTACTGCATGGATGATTATCTTTCAGCTAATTTTGACTTTGATGGCAGCAACGCATCTCAAAAAAGTTGAAACAGGGCAATGTTCACCATTGGTAGCATCCTCTCTTCCTTTACAGACAATTATCTGTAAATGTCTGGGAAGTGAGGATAAGAAGTTGCTGCAGTTTTAGGACGGGAATATTGTCCCGGTCTTGTCTGATGCAGGATTCTAGCTGATCAACAGTCCTGGGCCTTAGTTGCTGGATCTTTCGCTTTATGGTGTGTTGAATATACGCACACTTCCTCCTCAAATCACCTACTCATACAATCACTGCCTATGTTACACAATAACTAACAAATTTGTCTAAACTGAATACAAAAAGTAAGGAAATTTGTGTATGATACATTTATTCTTTGTTATAGCAATGCTTCTTGACAATATGTCTTAGACTGTTGGAAATCCTGGTTATTCTCATTTTAAATGGTGCTGTTTTTTTAATTCTCCCGACTCCGAACCCCCCCCCCCCCCAAAAAAAAAAAAAAAAAAAAAATAGAGAACTCCTCAGATCTACACGATGAGGGATTTTCTTGCCTGAAGTATTAGTTATTCAGTGTTTAGAGCTTTTTGTGATTAAAAAAAAAAAAAATTAAGAAAAGCTAATGTTCAGAGTTACAGGCATCAAAAAGACACGTTGAATTTAACATGCTATTTTCTATAACTGCTTACTAAAGTTGTGGATCCATGTATCTTGTCAGTGATGTTTTACTGTTGAAGTTCATCAGTGACTGAATCACTAGTCATTCTGAATTTTTTGCCTTTAATAGGCAACTTAATTATTTCACAACAACTACTTTTATTTTTTATATCTAACCTCAGCCTTATGCTCAGTGTATTCTCACATTAGCAGGAATAATTAAACTGTGCCATTTTTATCTTTTATTTTTTGTTGAGGGAAAGTAAGAATTGGATTTTAAGTATGAGCAGAGTTTTGCAAACCTGTGAAGTGAGGCACACCAGATTGCGAGTTTTGCGTTTCATTATGTAATGTCATGTTATCCCCCAGGTATATTGTAAAGGCTTAAGTTAATGTTGTCTGAATTTATGTTCAGTAGGCCTGGTGTACTGTTTCTTGGACATTAAATAAACAAAAGAATACTATTTTGAAATTAAATTTGTGTTTCTCTTTTTTTTGTCAGTAATAAAGCAAAATAAGTAGTTGGGGTTAAATTGTCAATTTTTATTGAATCCAACTGAACCGTATCGAATCGTACTGAATCGAATCGTTCACTATTTCTTATGAATCGTCCCTGAATCGGATCATAGCCTGTGAATCGAGATTTGAAGCGGATCGTTTTGTGAGTGAAAGATTCACACCCCTACAACGTTGGTATTGATATCGTATGATACTCGTTCAAAAGATCGATACTCAAGCTTTTTTCTCTCCCTACAAGCACTTACTGCTATGCAGTGTGAATTCACTGAAGTCTGTGTCTGACACGCTGTCGCTGTGTCCTCCTCCTCCTCTCCTGTCTCGTCTTTTGACATGTCACCATCATGTGGCTCAGCGGCGCCAGCCAAACAAACAGCCTGCCCCCTCGGCCCCACCCAGTCGGCCCCACCCACTCAGGCAGACTCTACCATCATCAGTGCAAGATCTTGGTGAAAAATTAATGCAACACTGGATAGAAATAAATCTTGTGACATTGAAGAAGCTTATCGAAACAATGCCACAGCGAATGCGTGCCATAATCAAAGCTAAAGGCGGTCCAACAACATATTAGAATGTATGACCTTTTTTTGGGTAGTGACTTTTTCTTTGGCCAGGCAGTGTAAGATGCTCATACCTTGATAGTATTGATCAGCATCTTCTGAAAAAATGTCTGGTCTGAGGAATTACATACGTATATGCCTTTATAGAGAGTGGCAATGCTGCCATCTGGAGGATCGGAACACTAACTACAATGTTCAAAACTGATATTTATTTTGATGCTCTGCCTAGCAACCCCAGTGACACATATTAGACCCAATTGACATCTATCAATTGGGTCAATGGCAGTGACTTTAAAACAGCACTAAATCGCTGAAATAAGCAAGCAACATTCGGAACAGACGAACGGAAACACCAAGTGTATCAGCGTTAAACTCGGCTTTGTCTCACGAGAGGAAGCGATGGGAGCATTCACTATAGTTGCAAATAAGGTGTCTTGCCTCGATGGCTTGTATCCTTCCAAACCTTCCTCATGCCAACAGGTGGGTGACCTAGTTGAATGAGAAACAGCAGCATCAAGCAAACATTTTAAACACGGTGTTCAGGAAATTATTATGTCCTAGTCCTTTAAAAAAATAGACAAAACATACACTATTGGTCTCTTCAAGTAATGAACACAATAACTGAGTAACAATGCGTAAAAAAGAAAATGAGGCCACTGTTCTGTTTTGGTATTGATTCCAATTATTTGGGAGGCTTTCTATTGATTTAATGTAAAAATTTGATATGAAAATTAAGGAAATTGATGAGGAATGAATAAAGATGTTCATAATAGGGTTAGAACATTCACAGCTATGGAATTACACAGCTGTATAATTAAATTTAAGGATTTTTTTTTAAAATATGAGAATAAATGAAAGCTTTAGTAATTCTACAAAAATTTACTGTAATGATTAATTTTACTTAGCTTTATACAAGTTCACAAGATTCTACTAGTCTTGGGCTGAAAAACAGATTGAGAAGAAAAATCTGTAAAATAAACAAATATAGATACCAAAGACGGCCATGATAAGGCATAAATTAAAACAATGTCAAAAGCTGTACTCAACACTTGACTGTGTATTGCATGCACAATCAACACAATCTCACTTCAGAATGAGGGATAACTGCATTGCAAAATGTAGTGTTAGATCAATGAAAGGTAAAATTTTAAATGTGTATGTGAACAGCCCTGAGGAACAGTGGTGCATTTGCCCATGCACATCTGTTCTTCCCTAGTAACAGAGATATAACAAAGGGGAGACAATCTCTGTGCAAATGGAACACACCACTCTTTACAACAATGCTCCTATCATGTAGAATATTATGAGTTGCAGGCATGTTGTGTGTTATAACACGCTAATGAGCCCTGAGCTGCCTCCATTCAGCCTTTATGAATTTCCAAAATGGTACTGTGGCAAGCTGCTTTGCACAAATATGGCATGATCACTGGGAAAAGGGTTTAAGACTCCAGTCCTTGCTAGAACTCTGCTATCCCTGTCTTCCTCCAAATTAAGTCTTTGTCCCAACTTATAGTGAACATAGCATTCCTAATTATAAATATGTGTCCATGCATCTTAAAAGGAAAACTAGTTTCCAGGGACAAACCAGCAGATTTAATTTCATGACTGTTTCAGTAAGTATAAAGTCATAGGCTTGATTAAACCAAATATCCAATATATTAAGTATGATTTTTTTTTTTCATGAGTAACATAATTTAACAACTAAAAGACATGAAACGCCTAAAGAGAAATGGCTTACACTGAGCAGGATGTGGCATACTATGATATATATCACTACATATACATAACAGTATCTACAGGATACTGCAATAAGCCAACAATGTCTGAAAGTTGCATAAAAATTGTTAATAAATCACCTGCATTTTCACATGAAAAATAGAAGCCACATATGGCTCTTATGTTTTAGTTTTGCATGGCGACAATATTCTGAGTCTAGAACTAAGTATACAGTACACACATCTTGTAATAAGTGACAAAGGTAAAATGAAATTCAGAACATTCTTACTGTACCTGAAATGGTGTTGTAATTCATTAGGTCAAACATAATAATGAAAACACATGACCAAGTAATGACAAGTGCCAGAACCAAAATCCAGGCTAGTGGAGAGCTGAAAGTAGAGTAGAGGTCATCCTTAAAAGTTTTCTTTGACACGCCAGGGGACCCATGTTCTCCATTTTTACTGTCAATAATCATGGTGGGTGATAGATGATCGTGCTGGCAAAGAAAATATGAGAAGCTATGGTCAGATATACTACACAGAATATATACATTCAAAATTTAGATTCAAAAATACTTTATTAATCCCCAAAGAGAAATTATTTACCTTTTATCAACAACACCTCAATTGTATGAGTGAGATCAGAAAATCAAAAGAATTAAAATACATTTTTCAGACATATACAATAGTAACTCCAAAAAAGTTGGGATGCTGCATAAAACATAAATAAAAATCAAATGTAATGATTAGCAAATTTCGTAAAACCATATTTTATTCCCAATAAAACATGGGATGGCATATATTCCAATAAACATATCAGACATTAAAGTTGAGACATTTCATGTAAAATATTAGCTAATAAAAAGTGAGGAAATTTGTGTTTGATACATTTTTTCTTTGTTAAAGCAATGCTTCTTGACAATATGTCTTAAACCAGTGGTGCGCAAACTGTTGTAAGAGAAACTGTGGTGCTTGCATACCACTGGTGGGAAACGCCACGACTTTCCACAATTTTTCCACATTTCACTTAAAGAAAAAAATCGGAAACATACAATGCATTATAAATACGTTTCAAACAAAATGTGTAGATGGAGGTAATTAGAATTGTCTTTTAATTCAGTTGCAGTGCAGATGTAACAACTTTTGAGAGTGTTTATTTTGCTCTGTATGAGAGTATGAGTATGTGAGAATTGTTGGACAGAGTTGTAAATGTAAAATTTAAAGCTAATTGAGAAGGCATATATGGCTATATTTTAAAATTGGTCATCATGGTGGTACTCAGGGAGCTGAACACTTCCTCAGGTGGAACGCAGTATTAAAAGTTTGAGAATCACTGTCTTAGACTGTTGGAAATTCTGGTTATTCCCATTTTAAATGGTGCTGTTTTTATGGGACGAGCAGCATAACTGAGTGTATTATCTAAAAATAAAAAGGGTGGACGTTTCCCCAGGTTCGGTGATGACCGAAACCGTTGATTTAGTGAGGAAGACCAGGATCCTGGGGTGTGGATTGGGCCTGATTGCAAAGAGCAAGGTTGGGGGACATTCATTGAAGTCTGTGTCTGGCATGCGGGTAGACTCAGCCTGCCCCTTTGGCCCCACCCACTCAGGTAGACTCAGCCTGCCCCTTTGGCCCCACCCACTCAGGTAGACTCAGCCTGTCCCCCCCTGGCCTTGCCCACTCAGCGCTTGCTCTTCCCCCTCATCGACACACACACAGATAACAGAGAGAGATAACAGCAGAAGAATCAAGAATGACAGAAAGGAAAAGGGTTTGGGCTATATTTTAATCCAGAAAATGAAACAATGGGAAGTTATGTAGTTTGTAAAAAGGCTGTTAAATACAGTGGAAACATTCAAAATATATTTAAGCACATGAAAAATCGTGCGCAAGAAAACAAAGAGCTGCAGAAATGGAGAGAGGAGGAGAGACATCTCCCATTCCCTGACCCTGACAGACTGTCAACCCTGAGACAGAAGTCATTGGCAGACGCCTTTCAGTCCAACAGAGTATCCAGGTAGATAAGAGTGGTCATCTTTAGCATCAACTCATATTAACTTTTAAACTACGTGTTGTTTAAGTCATATGTTACTGGACCCAACTCAAAGAAATAAAATTAAGACCTTGAAATAATCCAGTACGTTATGTACTTAAATCAAAACCTAAAGGCAATTATAATACATTCGAAAGCCTCGCGCTTAGTCTAACCATCCGGAGCTGGAAATCAGAAAAGCCAGTCTTGTTGGTGGTAGTGTACCGGCCACCTGCTGGTGCTTTTCTGGAGTTTCTGTCGGAGTTCTCAGATTTTTTAACTGGTTTAGTGCTCAGCTCAGATAAAATCGTCATAGTGGGTGATTTAACATTCACAAGGATGTTGACATTGACAGCTTTAAATTAGCCTTTACATCTCTTTTAGAGTCGTTGTGGCGTCTCACAAAAAGTGAAGGAACCGACTCACTGCTTTAATCATATCCTGGATTTGGCCCTCACCTATGGTATAGAAACTCATCACTTGTTAGTGTCTCCACTGAATTATCTTCTCTCAGACCACTATTTAATTACATTCGAGTTCAGCATTTGTGGCTTTAAAACATAAAATGAAACGTGTCATTACAGCAGATGCCTTTCTGAAGATGCTGTGAATAAATTTAAAGAGCTCATTATCTCTCATCTCCCTATGGTGGAATATGATAGAATAGCTGAGGGCAATGAAATTTACTCCAGCAGATATTGATTACCTCTTCAACAATACTGCAGATATTTTACTTTCAGCTCTTGATGCTGTTGCCCCTCTGAAAAAGAGGGTCTTTAACCATAGGAACTCAGCTCCCTGGTATAATTTACATATCCGCAGACTGAAGCAAAAACCACAAAAAATGAAAACGACGTGGTTCAATCAATGTTTATTTATAGAGCCCTTTACAACACACAAGGTGACCAAAGTGCTTTCCATTAAAATCCACATTAAAACAAAACAATTTAAAATCAACATAACAATACCATTAAAATTAAATTAAGAATATTTCACATCAATACTGTGTATTAAAAGCCAGTCTAAATAAATAGGTTTTAAGTCTGGATTTAAAAACCCCAAAGTCAGTGATGGTGCACATTTCTGGGGGCAGCTTATTCAAGAGTCTGGGTCCAGCCACTGAGAAGGCCCGATCACCCCAGTCCTTGTTTAGTCCTCGTTCTGGGGACTTCCAGCAAGAGCTGGTTTGAGGACCGTAAGACTCTAGTAGGATTCAGACAGAACACGCACTTTTTCACATAAATAAAGAGGGGCAAGGCCATTAAGGGCTTTAAAAACAAAGATTAACATTTTAAAATCAATTCTAAAAGAAACAGGAAGCAAGTGAAGAGCAAATAAAACTGGGGTGATGTGTTCGCGACGTGGAGTATTATGTTGAGTAGCATGCAGCGGCATTCTGAACAAGTTGAAGATGGCTAAGTGACGACTTGGAGACACCAACATACAAACCATTACAATAATCAATTCTAGAGCTTATAAAACATGAATGGTTTTTTCCAAGTCTGCACGATTTAAAAATTGCTTTACTTTTGTTAAAACCCGTAACTGATAAAAACTGGCCCTGACCACGCTGTCTATTTGTTTGTCAAATTTTAAGATGCCAC
The DNA here is from genome assembly GCA_018398805.1 of Hirundichthys speculiger. Lineage (NCBI taxonomy): Eukaryota > Metazoa > Chordata > Actinopteri > Beloniformes > Exocoetidae > Hirundichthys > Hirundichthys speculiger. The sequence goes on along the minus strand of JAGFBZ010000611.1, from coordinate 206,779 downwards.
CAAAAATAACACCAAGATTCCTAACAGAAGATTTCACTTTAAACGATAGGTCACCAGAGTGTGTTGAATCACCAAAGAAGACATACTCTGTCTACTCTGTTCTCCCATTGTACCAGGAAAGATAGTTTAATAGTCTACAAAAGAGCACTTCGCAGAGCTAGAACATCTTATTATTCATCATTAATAGAAGAGACCAAATATAACCCACGTTTTCTGTTCAGCACTGTAGCCAGGCTGACAAAGAGTCACAACTCTGTCAGGCCGTGCATTCCTGCTACTCTCAGAAGTGAAGACTTTATGAGCTTTACTGTCGACAGCTGTGGACGTCCCTGCAGCGTTGCTAATTTCTTTTGGTTCTGATTTGACTCTGGACTGTTTCTTTTCTATAGGCTGGAGTTGACCTCAACTATCAGCAAAGCTAAACCATCTACGTGTCTGTTGGATCCCATTCCAACTCGACTGCTCAAAGATGTCATGTCCTTTTATGTGTTTAAAATATGTTTAAAAATCACAAAAAAAGTAGCGAGGCACTGCAGCAAACAAGACAAAGGCTCAACTGTGGTCTTTCTGTTACAACATTTCATTGCTGTGAGAGAACGCGCACAACATCCTGTGATGCTTGGGTGATGCGTCTCGGCCAATCAGCGCACAGATTCTAGAGTTATGGGCCGTCTGCGTTTCTAGTGTTGCTTACAGGAGGCCGTGAGTCATGGTTTGATGTTTCGCTGGCAGGTACTGCCTCTCGTCTGCTGTGGGGTGGATTTTAGTGGAATTTCCTCGATTTTTTTCTTGATATTTTGTTATATTATATATTTCTGAAAAATCTGCGAATAACTAAAACCGCGGAACTGGCAAGGGATCACTGTATTTGAAGTTTTTCAGTCAGGGTTCAGAATACATCATAGCACAGAAACGGCACTGGTTAGAGTCACCAACGACCTCCTCAGCTGGACCTCAGTACTGCTTTTGATACTGTTGATCACAGCCTTTAAGTACTTAGATTAGAGCACACTATTGGAATTAAAGGGACAGCATTAGGCTGGTTTAAGTCATACTTATCCGACAGGTTCCAGTTCATCCATGTTAACAACGTTTCTTCTGCATGGACTAGGGTCTGCTATGGCGTCCCACAGGGTTCAGTCCTGGGACCAATCCTTTTTGCTTTATACATGCTGCCTTTGAGGAAAAATATCCAGAACCATGGCATAAACATTTATTGCTACGCTGATGATACACAGCTGTACTTCCATGAAAACCAGAGGAAGTGAAAACCACTGGCAACCTTTAAGGGTGTCTTAATGACATTAAATCTTGGATGTCCTCTAACTTTTTGCTTTTAAATTTGGATAAAACAGAAGTTATTGTCTTTGGTCCCAAACACCTGAAGAATGGATTAACTGATTTTATGCTGGCCTCCAGAACAGCTCTGAAAAAGCTTGGAGTCATTTTTGAACAGGATATGTCATTTAAGCAGCATATCAATTAGGTTTGCAAGACAGCCTTTTTTCATCTCCGAAATATCGTCAAGATTAGGAGCATCTGCTCCCAGGGTGATGCTGAAAAATTAATCCACGCATTTGTTAGCTCTAGACTGGATTATTACCAGGATGTCCGAAAAACTCGCTGGATAGCCTCCAACTGATCCAGAAGCATCGAGGGTGCTGACAAATGCCTGACCAGAGAGGAGAAAGTTTTAGATCAATATTACACCACAATCAGAGGTGCTTATCACGTCGTTCCCCGGGCTGCATTGGGTCACTCTGACCATGTCATGCTACACCCGATTCCTGCCTACAGGCAGATACTAAAGCTCTGCAAACCTGTAGTGTGGACCTCAAAGAAGTGGACCAGTGGATGATCTCCAGGCGTGTTTGGACTGGGTTACAGTCCATATTACCATATTATTTGGTTACACAGGTGACATTTTGTTGGGTCGTCCTGTATCCGAGCAGTGAGGCTAGGGTCTTGGACTTTTTTTTAAAGACCTGCTAAAGGAGGGTCATGAAACTGGTCTGTGTAAAATGTGTTAGTGTGACAGCAGGAGAACATGGGCCAGCTCACTGGGCTCTAAACAAGCTGTGAGACAGCTACAATACATCCAGAATGCCTAGGAGTCTTGACTAGAACCAGGAAATACGACCATATGAGTCCAGTCCTGAGGTCTCTGCACTGGCTTCCTGTCGCTCAGAGAATAGACTTTAAAACAGCTCTGCCTGTATACAAGTCTCTTCATGGTCTAGCTCCAAAGTATATCGCTGACATATGAACCAACTGGGTCCCCACCCCCTTCCATCCAATAGGCTCCGAAATGTCAGGTCAAGCAAAAGTAAACAAACAGTAGTTTTGTTTAGTCTATGTCAGGACTCAGGGCAGTTAAATGATTATTCATTAACGTGTTGTATTTGTCATCAATCGTGTTGCCGTAGCATGTTATTACCGGTATGCCCGGCAGCTGTAAATCACAACGGATCGCCAACGTGATAACGTTGGATGAAAGAATATGTTCACGACACGTCCTGACTGATGTAGGCTATTAGTGTTAGCAGTTGCTACAAAAAGTTTACATATCTACAAAGAAAATAATGACGTGGATTTATTGTTGTTTACATCACGTAGCCTATGCAACAACTGAACCGGGTACAAGAAGACAACTTTAGGTAAGAAAATCAAGTTTTATTCAACGCTAGACAACTTTTCACATGAGCAACTATGAGCTGTATTGTCTCGGTTCTATTCGGGCATCTCGGTTCGGTTCGTGGTCGGAAACTAAAGACTCGGCTTGGGTTGGATTCGGGTCGAATTTTCAAGGGTCCATTCGGGTTTGGGTCCATGAAAATGGACCCGTGAAGACCTCAAGCCTACAGGTGCTGAACAGGTGATTGCTGATTTGAGGGTCACCGCCCATTTGGCTCTTCTGTTTATTGTTGTCTTGCTTCCACAGTGGCTTTAAACGATGGTTTGCCTTTGGGTTTCCTAACTGCAATGCTATCTTTTATTTTACAGGGTGAGAGACATCTGTGATAGCAAGATGGCTGCTGCTATGAACGTTTTTCCTCATTTTGCATAGTTGATCCATAGTTCATTCATGTGTCTAAGGGGTTGATGTTGCCACTAGATAATGATCTGCAGAAGGTTTTACGGGGGGGAGTGTGTGGTGTACGGATGCCCCTGGCAGCATGTTCACCATCGTGTATAAGTGTTTTTTTCCCTCCTGAAGTGTTAAAATGATGAAGCTCTTTCACAGGTCTGTCCTGGATGGAGACCCTGATCATTTGTCCTCATGTATATGGGGCTAAGGGGGAGCAGGGTTAACCAAAGTCTGTAACTTTTGAGATTTGTTTGACAGACCTCCACTGTTTGGGTGGACCATCCAGGAACAGGTATCCTTTTATCAGCTGAGCAGTGTGAATATACAGAGAATACTGTGTTGTTGTAGTTCAGGAGTTTGCATTCTGTGTTGACCCAGATAAACTCACAAGTAAAAGCTGTCAAGCCCCTCCAGCCAGTGGGCCTCTGCGCAACATACGGCCAGGTGATTGGGTTCTGTTGGTCGGACTTACTGTTGGTGGTTTCCTGTTGGTGGTTTGAGCAGTGAACAGTCTCTGATTCCTTTAACATTTTTATACTTTTTACTCGATTTGGTGATAACTCAACACTGTTGTAAATTGTAATCTGAGCACTCGCACGTCTCACTACTGTTAATCGCCGGTTCTTTAGCTTCTTTAGCTTCTTAGCATGGCTTCTTCTTCTCCCTCTGTTTCTCCCTCCCGCTGCTCAGTGTGTGAAATGTTCAGTTATTCCTCTGCCTCCTTTAGCGATAGAGCTAAATGTATAAAGTGTAGTTTATTCATAGCTTTGGAGGCAAGGCTCAGTGAGCTAGAGGCTCGGTTCCGTCAACTAGACCATAGTCCGTCAGATGCAATAGGTAGCCAGGCTAACGTAATGGCGGAGCGGCCTAGAGTAGCTTTAGTTAGCAGTTCCCCTGCAGCACCCGAGCAGCCAGCCAGTCAGGGTGGCTGGGTGACGGTTCAAAGGAAGCGTAGCACAAACCAAAGGCACATGGATCACCATCACTTGCTTCACATATCGAACCGTTCCCCACTCAGCGACACACCCGCTGAGAAACCCACCCTGCTGATTGGCGACTCTATAGTCCGGTATGTGAGGCCGGCAGCTACAGCCATAGTCAGGTGTATCCCAGGAGCCAGAGCGGGCAACATCGAGGCAAATTTGAAGCTGCTGGCAAAGAGTAACCATAAGTACGGTAAAGTTATTATACATGTCAGCACTAATGACACCTACCTACGCCAGTCGGAGGTCACTAAAGTTAATATTGAGTCGGTGTGTAATGTTGCAAAGAGCATGTCGGACTCTGTAGTTTTCTCTGGTCCCCTTCCTAATTTGACCAGTGATGATATGTTTAGCCGCATGTCATCGCTCTGAGTAGAGTAGAGTAACTTTATTATCTCGAAGGAAATTAAGGTGTCAAGTAGCATACTCAATACTCAATAATACACATTACACATAATACACATTAAATAATACACATTACAAAAGAATCAATCATATTGCACACATTAGCATATATGCAACATTCACTTAAATGGGTATGGGGGGGGGGGGGTACAGAAGTGTTATTATAAGGTGCCTTGCAGTAATCCAAGTAAACAAATTAAAGTGACTGATAAAATTGTCCAGAGTTTGAGGAATAGTCCTTTAGGGCAAGTAATACGTTGTAATGCAAAACAGTGCAGTACAATGTTGTCCAGGATAGTGTAGGGGTCACCACCAGGGACAGCACAAGAGTGGTGTGTGTGTGTCTGTGTGTGTGTGTGTGTTTGGAGTGCTGCTAAGCTATTTGAGTCAGCAGCAATAGAATACCTTAGTGTGGCGGCCAGCATTGAGCTGAAGGAAGTCAACAGGTGGCCTGAGCTCCTCTGACTAACTCTCAGGAAAATTAAAACCTGACACTAGGCACATGTATCCAACATAGTGCCTAGGACATTCTAGAATTTTACATAAACATATACCATTTGAACATTGGACCAAGCAACACAGAAAAATCTTACACCTACATGCCCTTACATACACAAAACTGTGTGAGAAGTGCGACATGTGCACAAGTGTGACTTGATGTTGTCTCCTGCAAATGTGATACACAGTGGATTCACGGGGAATACCCTGTGTGACAGCAAAGCCAAAACAACAATGGCCTGCCTTGAACTGTTCTAGTTATGTAGTGCCAAGTTTCCTTTAGCTCAAGTCCCAAAGCACATGGAACAGAAGCACCATGCCAGTTGTTTTGTATTGTAGAGTGGTCACACCAACAGCGCCCTGCAGCACTGGCAGACCATGTGAATTTACACACAGTACAATGAGTTGACAGGAAGGCAGAGAGAATCTGGTGAAATTTTAAAATGAAACATTATCAACAGGCTCCAACTTGTTTATTGATGTTATGTTAACTAGAACTCTTCCTGGAAGAGAAGTTTTTTACTTGCCATTGTTTGTTTTTTTTTTTTAATTAGGATTTAATAATATTGCTTATAGTTAATAATATTTGCTCGGGGGTCATACTCTATGTTTCTGAAAAGTGCCTAGAGACAATTTGTGTTGTAACAGACACTATACAAATAAAGTTGAATTGAATTTAATTAACCTGTTGAGACCACGTGAAAGCAATTCAGAGGGTTGAACCCTCTGAGGAAAGGGTAAGTCTATAAGGTCCCGATTCTCCCATAAGTTTCACATAAGTCGATATTTACATGCGCCTGCTTAAGTGCTTTCTATTGAAACACATTCTCCCATCGCTACTTTCAGATTGGCCCACCTGCGTCAGTCCAGAATGGAGGCAGTCTTAACAAAGAGGCATAATTCATTCAATGTTACTTAATATTAATTCATTCATTCAAAGCATAATATCATTAATATTACATACTGAAATATTGGAATTATTATTCAGTTGGCCAATGTATACTTTGGATTAAATCATAAAACACCATGAGATGTGGAAGCGAAGATAACAGAGGTATTGAAGGTGCAGGCAAAGAGAAAGCCCAATTTCATCGATGAAGAGTTGGACGTAAACTGGAAACTCAGAATCCAAACTTGGACCACCACCAGATCGCTTGCCAGAACCACCACGCGACCGGAGATCTCTGCGTAGTGTCGGCGTAGGGTGGGGGGGCATCTCTGCGTCGTCTGCGTAGGTGACGCAGACGACCTGACGTTCGAGTATAAATCAGGCTTCAGGCAGGTGGGAAAATCGCGCCCTTAGCAAACTTAAATAATTTTGGTAATCCAAACTGGCCTAAACGTTTTGTCTTATTAATGACAGACAATCAGAAAAAAAGTTTATCCATCTTTTCATACGGCGGGTCTCCAGTGGAACCTCCAGTCATGTCTCGCTCCCCCATGGCCCTCCGCCACGGGACCATAGTTTTAACAGTCTATGCTTTAAATTATCAGCCTTTAGCACAACTATCATGAGATTTAAAACCTTTGGGTAAATGTGTAATCTTATATGAATCCAGCCCAGTAGCACTTGTTTGCACTAAATCCCTTCATGTACTGCCAAAGCAAGCTGCTACAAAACCAGAACGCAGTGCTTTCCGTGTTCTCTGACACTTTGGCTAAGGCTTTAGGTTTGTAGTTGCTGTTGGGTCTGTGATCAAAAAAACTGCAGACCACACAGCCTTGTGCTTTACCACAGAATTAGTATTTTTTTTTGTGTAACCTTTTGTCTAACACTGCAGGACACCAGTAATGCAAATCAAAAATAGCATTTGAGCATTGTTGTAATTTTGCAGCTCCTGCTAACTTGCCAATAATTCGCATGGTCTCTTTTTAAGCTTTTTTTTATATGCATTGATCAAATGAGGTGCACCAACTCCTATGAACCTACAACATCTTCTATGTGTACCAGTTGGTGGATTATCTGATGGATGAGTGACTGATTTATTTTAACAATGCTGTTAGTAAGATATTGGGTCTCATTCATGAAATCTATGAGTAGCTTTGCACATAAATCAACTCTTACTTACTTACTTACTTTATTATCTGCTTTGGATTCATGAATGCATGATAAAACACACTCACCAAGCTCATTAATCAGCATAAACCCAGCCCAGACCATGACCAGAGACCATGACCAGAGATGTTAAAAGGATGTGTAAAAGTGCAGACTACTAAGTGATTTCTGTGATCTCAAACCCTTCAGCTTAACTCAGTTTATCTTTTGAATGTTCCCTGTGAAACCAGCGATTTGGAGAAACAGAAAAAAGCAACAACAAACAAAAAAGCAGTATAGAGATACCAGGACTTAATGCAGGTATTTAAGGCAGTGTCTGTCCAAAGTATTCAGGAGGTGAAGTGAAAGTGGTATATGATTTTGTATGAAAAAAAGAAAGGAATAAATTTAAAAAATGATTTAAAAAAAATACTTCAAGAAACACAATCTCAAGCTTAAATATGCAAAATGTCCATAGATTGAGATAAATATCAATCAATCAATCAATCATACTTTATTTATAGAGCACTTTTCATGCAGACAGGAGCAGCTCAAAGTGCTTTACATAAAAACAATACAGGAAATAATAAACACAAATGGAACCCCCCCCCCCCCCCCCATACACACACACACACACACATATAAAAACATAGAATTTAAGATTTGTAAGGAAGAATGGTGAGGAAACGCCATCTCACACTCGCTACTTTGAAGTGGGGAAACACCTGAGAGAAGATACTTGATAAGATAACTATATTGCCTAAAATTTGGTAAATATCTAAAAAATAAAATAATAAAATAGATAAAATTCAGTTAAATGCCCAACTTACAATATAAAATTAGTCAAAAAATAAAAAATAAAAAAATAGAATAAAAAATAAAATAAGATAAAATAAATAAAATTTAATTAAAACTAGTCTAAGAGATAGTGAAAGATACAATGAATAAAATAGATTCAGTTAAGACCCAGACTAAGAAGTTAAGATAATAAAATAAAAATTAGGCTAAAAACACAATAAATATGTAAGATTTAGTTAAAAGCTAGACTAAAAAGGTAGGTCTTGAGTTTGCTTTTAAACATGTTCACAGTTTCTATCTTCCTCAGGTCCTCAGGCAAGCTGTTCCATAAACGTGGGCCATAATGGTAAAAAGAGGCCTCGCCATATGTTTTAGTTAAAACTTTTGGAGTAATTAAAAGGTCACTGCCTGAAGACCTGAGATTTCTAGAGGGCACATATGATAAAAGCAAATCAGATAAATAGTTGGGACCAAGACCATTAAGAGCTTTAAAAACCATTAAGAGGATCTTAAAATCGATTCTGAAGCACACAGGTAACTAGTGCAGAGCTTTTAAAATTGGTGTGATGTGTGCTCTCTTTCTGGTCCTTGTCAAAACTCGTGCAGCAGAGTTTTGAAGATGCTGTAGTGGAGTAATGCTTTTTTTTAGAGAGACCAGAAAGAAGAGCGTTACAGTAATCTATTCTACAGGTGATAAAAGCGTGCATTAGTGTCTCTGTGTCGGTTTGAGACAAAAATGGCCGCACTTTGGCAATGTTCTTGAGATGATAAAAACCACTCTTAACAATACTTTTAATGTGAGCATTAAAATTTAATTTTGTATCTAAAATAACACCAAGATTTTTTACCTGCTTAGACGTATTAAAAGCTAAGGTTTTGAGTTTTAGATTAAGTTTTTCTCTGTGTGCATCAGGACCGATGACAAGTACTTCTGTTTTGTCCTGGTTGAGCTGTAAGCTGTAAATATGTTATATTTCAAATATATTATCAAGTTTAAAACACGTAGTTTAAAAGTATATTGTGCGAATAACAGTCCATATCGGTAGTCATGTTAATTTAAGCCTCATAATGATGTTTTTCCTTATCTTTGCTAAGGTGCAATATTATGCAACAGACTTTGTCAACTCTTCAAAGCTACAGGAGTGCCCTGTCATTTCTTGGCAGGCTGTGCAACAGACATGCACTTTCAGGCATGTCAAGTAATTATGATTCCAGCACAAGTCAGACTAATTACTTTATTAGTTTATTGATATAAAAAAGTGAACGCTCTTTCAAGCATTTTTATGACAACAAAATTCAATAGATGCCCGGTAGATGTTCTAAGATACCTCTGGCTTGCCAAAATATCCAGAAACAATGTTTGAATACAAATGAGGCTACCAGATAAATGTATTAGTCACTTTATCACAACATTATCATAGAGATTCTATTTTTCTATAAATATACTGAAGGGCAGGATAAATGTAGTCGCTATTAATAGTGTGTGGGATGCATTCACCCATATCGTCCAGAGCAGATAATATGGAAATCTAGAAAAATCACTAGTGTACAACTAGAATATTTATGAGTTCAAAGGACTACCTGTCAGCAAATTTTAACAGCCACAGGGATTGCTCTCTGCTTACAAATTCTCTTTTTTCATTAACTACATATTCAACAAGATCTTTAAGATGCACCACACAAGGCAGATTCATGATAGAAATTTTATTTTTCTGTAAATATTCTGAATTTAGTACCTATTGATAAAATGTGGTCTCTTAATAGCAACATAAATAGCTTTTATCATGATGATTTCCTACAATCAACACAACAGGGGCATGCATATAAAACAACACTGACCCTGCCCTAAAAAAGCTTCATATCAGATGCCATTTTACATTAATGTGTTGTTTAAGTTAAATAGTTTTACTCAAGGAAATGATACTTTACCTTCAATTGCTTCGGTCATAGTTGTAAAACAAGAAAATATTTTCCAAGGGTTAATCCTTTATATGGTTTATGAATATCCCCTAGTCCACTCCAACTTGATCCCACTGTTTAATTCCAGTCTCGCAACATGAATGGCTGTTGCTGAGGAAAACACCATAGGTAAGATTATTCCTTGTTTTCCATTCTCAGGATTGCAACATGCTATATCCTGTTTTGTTCTAGTCAAAAACCTTTATGAATTAAAATGATTTTAAGTGCTCCAGTTGGCTATATTGACTATATTAGGCACAGGAGAGAGACAGACAGACAGGGTGGTCAGTGTCTTTGCCTTATGCCAGTCTGGGGCTGAACCTCCACCACACCTTCCTCCAAAGTTTCCGCCAGAATTAGATTGACTGGTGGAACAAATGGAAAAGAGAAAGGAGGTAAAAAGATTGGGCGTAACTTTGTCCAGGAATTGTAATACTTGTGTCTTAAACATAAACAATATTTGTATTTAATAACAATATTAAAGTGCCTGCTGCAAAATCCAGAACTGAATTTGATACTGTCACAATGTCACTGTGTTTTTGAGCCTCTGGGCTTGAACTATTTTTAGAGGGGTGAGCATCTGTTGGTATTCTGCTTTGCCTTTTTAGGCCAGAGGCACGATGTTAATATCCCACCCTCTCACTTACCCCAACGCTCACTAATCTACTCCTATCTCTTCAAGACCAGCGCTACTCTGTGCAGAGCCGTCTTTAAGTAGGGAGGAGCAGAGGACAGAGAAGAAATGGCTGGAGTGATGGGAGCTCAGAACCTTTTTTTTATGCTAACAGCAGTTCAGTACTGTTTGTTTAAATATGCAAATATTTGATCGAAAATACTGCATAAGATAGTAGTTGAAGTTGTACAAATAGTGTCAGTATGCTTCAAGCAAACCAGGTCATATGTCATCCAAGCACAGATTACATTGAAGGCAGTACTATTGGATTTGTATGTTGGGGCTATAAAGTGCTCGTTTAGTTATTTAAGAGTTATTAATAAGTGTCCAAAGATCGTTATTAATAACAGAAGAATGAAAAATAAATAATTAAAACTGGAACAATTCCTTAATCAGGATTAAATGGTACAATCTGTCTCAAACTGGCTGTTGTTCTGTGTTCCAGCCTGTAACTAGGGGTGACGCTATAGCAACAGAGAGGGAATGAGTCCAAGCTTAGGCTGTTTCAACCAGCAAATGTTACGGATATATGCAAAATAACCACAAGCAACTTCTCTCATGAGAAGATTTTAGAATTTATTAACACAATATTGTAGCCAGGCCGGGGGTCGGCATGCCAAGGCCCATGCTTTTGCCTGCCGCCCAAGGCACAAAGCACCGACTCCTCCCTGCAGGTGGTGAGCCCACGGGGACACCTCGGGAAATAGAAGTGTTTGGTAATGACAGTAACTCAGCCATGAAGTGGTAGGCTACATAAACTGAGGGAGCGGGGGGGCAGCGGATGCTGAAGTGCATAGTGCGAAGAGGTCGCCAACTTTCTGCAGGGTCAATGAATGGTGAAAAAAAAAAAAAAGATAAACGCACTCCTAAACCTTGTGGAAAGCCTTCCCAGAAGAGTTGAAGCTGTTCTAGCTTCAAAGGGTGGACTCATGTCATATTGATTTAGGACCGGGATGTCACTAAAGCTCATATGTGAGTCAAGGTAGGTGAGTTAATACTTTTGGAAATATGATGTATTTTCCAAAATGTATATGTGTCAGTATCAAATCAAATCAAACTTTATTTATAAAGCACTTTTCATGCCCTCAGGCAACACAAAGAACATGCAAACTCCATACAGAAAGGCCCCTGCCGAGGTTCAAACCAGGAACCTTCTAGCTGTGAGGCATCAGTGCTAACCACTAAGCCACCGTACTGCCCCAATCTTTACATGTAAAAATTAATTAAAAATAATAAAAGCTTTTATTATGCAAAAACAAGAGGTGTATCTTATGCAGCCAGTGGAGTACTATAATCCCACACTGATTTTGAGTCAATCAATCACATGACCTGGAAGCTATTGAGCTAAAATGCTAATACTTACCTATAGAAATTAATTTTAAAAATTATGAACAGATTCCAAAATGTAAAAACAAGATATGGGGATAAACAAAATATTAATTTGGAGCGGCTTGCTTGGAGTCTATGGAGCCCCGTTTGGGTCATAATTCAATGAATAAATGAGTCAGTCTATTATTATGAAATACAGGTGTTTATTATTATGAAATATGTATCCATTATCATGAAATGTTTCCCATTATTATGAAATATATGTGTATTATTATGAAATATTTCCTATTATTATGAAAAAAAATGTAATTATTATGAAATGTATTTTTATTATTATTTAATCTTAGTTTAATGCATAATAGTTTATTTCAGAATAGCTTTTTTAATCTAAGAATGAGTTTTTACATAATTACTTCCTTTTTCATAAGAATGAGCTTTTACATAATGGCTTAATTTTTCATAAGAATGCGCTTTTACATCATAATGACATTTTGCCACTGGGCGGGACGAGTGGTTGACCTGAATGCTCATTGGCTGATCCTTCTCCATTCTACGCTCTGACATCAACTAGTTGGTGGTAGTTTGTGGGCCAGAAATCATAGCTCATCAGGAAAAGGGGTTTCGTCGGGGCCGTTGAGTGGCAACTTAAAAATATGTGCTCTTGGTCAATTTGGGGGTGCTGAATCCAAATCTGCCTGTTGCCACGGCGTCAGCTTGCACGTTTGGCCACCACAAGGGGCACTATTTTCATTTTTGCTTATTTATAGGCAGAAACCGTTTTTTCAGGTTATCCTTCTTCTTTAATAAAATGCTTTCAAACTTCACAGATTGCTTTGTAACAACATTACCCATGAAATTGAAGACTTGGAGTGTGTGAGTATGTGTTAGGGGGGGTCGTTGGTGCAGGGGAAAACTTAATTATTATGCTGATTTTGGACTGTTTCTTTACTTCAAGCTTTTTACTCCAAACATGAGGATTTATTGTTTCTGTAACAGACCAAACCTCATGTACACCTCAATCCAGACTTAAGATGAAAGAAAATACTGAAATATAACAATCACCTTTATCAGTTGTCAACTTTATTCATCTTATTATCATGTTGCCATCTTAACTAGTCTTTTCAACATGGCAAAATCTCATTTGGCATTGACGCATCAATTCAGAAACAGTCAAGCAGTAAGTAGAACATTTACTTACAGTGTGTAAAACCATAACATATGTACAAAATGCAATCAAAGGAAGTCATAGTCACAGCATGGGTAGTATCCTTTAGTAGTGATTTTGGTGATTTTCACTTTGACTCATTTACAAATCATCTTCGCTGTCATCTTCATCACTGCTCACTGCATCATGGTCTTCTGAGTGATTGTTTTGGCAGTCAACACAACGACAAAGGTCAGTGCACGGTAGTTCACCAGACAGACATGAACAAGTACGTAAACTGCAGTGCCCCTTCTTACACTTGCAAGAGACACTCTGCAACACAGTCAAGGGAGCCACTGGAACTGACGTCCACTGGAATGAAATCTCCTTCCACTTGCCACCCATGGCCTACTGGACTGGGTGCCTGGATCCATGCCTTCAGAAAAAAGCAGGACCTCACACCCCCAGCCCGGTGCACCTTTGGTTACCAGGCGGGAGTGGGTGTGAGTCCCTGGCTCCTGGTTCTTAGCAGGACCGCACACCTCCAGCCCGGTGCACCTTTGGTTACCAGGCGGGAGTGGGTGTGAGGCCCTGGCTCCTGGTTCTCAGCAGGACCTATGAAAACACTGCAGCGACTCTTTATAGCTTTGGTCTTCCATTGGCAATGAAGACCTATTGATAAAATTGATGTCCAAATTGACCTTTAGCTCAAAGTTCGATATTACGGCATATTTTACCTTGTGTCTATCAATCTTGTGTCAAAGACCTGATATCTGATGTAGGGATTATTTGTTTTGTGTTCATAATTATGAATTATGACAAGCCATAATTTGCGAATTATCATTGAATGCTTGTTGCCCTATAGATTAACTGTTAACCTGTGGTACCCCCCCCCCCCCCCCCCCCACACACACACACCATTTTTTATTTTACAAGACATCAAGAAACACTTCACAATGTATATTTAATAGAATCTATTCATCAGCCAAACCAATTTTTTGATGAATTACACTGGAGCTGCAGTGTATTTCATGTAGTTCATTCACCTACCACATGGTGGCGCTATGCCTAACTCCCATTTCACTCACAGCGAATTCTGAATAGGCATAATACAGAGCTACCTGTGAAATTTCACTCTTGTGAAGCACTCTAAAATGAGTTAGTGACACAATTCCTGTTGAATTTGTCCCTTGAAATTAAATTACTACATTACCAAATATCAGTGGCGAACCGTGAGCACTACAGCTGGGCCTTCACCCCGGCCCTCACTGCCGAGAAGAGAAATCATCACGGAAAAAAGAGAGTACGATGAATTCAAAGCGTTTAACAACTGCAATCCTTGAATTAACGATGACAAGGATGTAAACAAATAGACCATAACATAACATTCTCCGCAACAAGAAACTTTCTCAACAGTAACTTCATAAAACTGGAGACTATTTAGGCAACATTAAATAAACATAAGTCAAAATCTGGAAATATAAAATGAGGTCACCCAGAACGTCACCCCCATAACGCTGCTGACACCGACACCGAGGCTCATTTCATCACCACAGACAGCGCTATAAAACACGGCGCACAACAGCCATACACACATTGACAAAAAAATTCATGAGCATCCTCAAACTAAACAATTTCAAATGCACAATATAGCAAAAGTTACACAAAGCTGGTAATACAAAGATTTTTTTTAAGCTCGACTGAAGTGCAAATACCTCTTCATGTGTAATCAGGCATGGCGCATTAAGAGGTACTGATGTCAAAAGTCACAATTTTCATAGCTTCCACAGACAGACAGAACAGACAGAAAAAATTCTCTCCCTCTCTCTCCTGCTCCTTTGGAACTAACCTTGCAGGGTTGAGCCCACAGCCTGTTGAATGTTAGAAAAAGTAATAATAGTAGTTGTAGCATTGTTGTGTATCAGTGCATATTCTACCTGTATACAGGTTTTTCAATGTTCAAACTGAAAAATCAACAATGGTATTAGCTGGTATTATTATATTGTAGTGTTGTATTTTTTGACAAACAAAATACAACAACATATCACAACTACGCCATTAAATATGGCAACTTAAAAATGCAAAAATAAAATACAATAAAAATCCCTTCTACATTTAAATGACACACTCGCTGACACACGGAGCTGCCGGTAGCCCCGTCCGTTAGAAACAGCATGTGGGCTAAACCACTTTGAGGAATAGGGGGGTCGCAATGTTTCAACAATTAAAAAAAAGGGGGTTTTACGTTTATAATTTGCAGCGTTTGTGTTGTATTTTTATTGAACATGACTATATTATTATTCAATTGTTTTTGTGTGCTTACAATGATTTTTGGGGGGGACAACTTTATGGAAGGGGGGGACACGTCCCCTGTATTTCCACCTATGAATACAAATAACTGAATGTCCACTTGGCCCGATTTAATCACTTAAAATAATAATCAAGGTGGCTTGTAACATAGGCCTACCTTACATGAAAATGAAATCCATTCATCTGTCTTTCTTTGTGAAGTGAGTGATGGCAGTGTCATAAAGTTTGTCCTTTGACTTGAGCTCCAAAAGAATCTGCCCGCTGTTTGGACTTCGTGAAGGCCTACAATCTTTTTTTTTTGTCCCGCCCACTTAAAATCAAATCGTGATTGGTCAATTTTCCCATCACTCTCCAAACCAAAACACATAGCTTGGCCTTCCCCGGGATTCATGAAGTCCTAACCAATTAATGAGCCAGCTAACCGGACTTTGATGAAGACAGACGATTCTGATTGGATAACATGTTTCAGGACAGTAACCCTTTCATTGCTGATGTGAACTTGACAGTAAACTTAACTTTAGAACATAAATGAGAGAAAATGTATTAAATATATTGTATTAAATTAAATTATATATACTATATATATATATATATATATATATATATATATAATTTGATACTCATATTTTTTGATTTTTTAAGGCCTTCTCTGAAGGCGTAGAAGGCCCTGAGGGTTCCCCTCTGCCAAATATCGCTATTTCAACCATTGTTTTTCACATTAACGTGCAACTTTTGAAGATGGCAACACCTAGAATATAGTTTTGTGTACTATCCTGTACTCATATCAGCAAAAACCAAGTTGCCACACAATACCCCCGACGAACTTGCAAGATAGGATTTCTGGCCCACTAACTATGGGGGACTGGCATCGAGCCTGTTGGCTACCTCTCGGAGTAAGTCAGAAAAGGATCTTTCTCCTGTCACCATGCCGTCAAAATCAAGTTTTCCCAACATTTCGCGCTACGGTTCCTAGTCGATGTCAACTTTTAATCGTAAACTGAGGTGCCACGACCCACTGCTAACGGGACCTCACGGCAAAAACTAGTTGATGTCAGAGCATAGAATGGAGAAGGATCAGCCAGTGAGCGTGCAGGTCAACCACTGGTCCCACCCAGTGGCAAAATGTCATTATTATGTAAAAGCTCATTCTTATGAAAAAGGAAGCAATTATGTAAAAACTCATTCTTAAATAAAAAAGACATTCTGAAATAAACTATTATGCATTAAACTAAGATTAAATAATAATAAAAATATATTTCATAATAATTAATTTTTTTTCATAATAATGGGAAATATTTCATGATAATACACATATATTTCATAATAATGGGAAATATTTCATAATTATAAACATGTATTTCATAATAATGGGAAACATTTCATAATAATGGATACATATTTCATAATATTAAATGCCTGTATTTCATAATAATAGACTCATTTATTCATTGAATTATGACCCAAACGGGGCTCCATAGGAGCCGCCCTCGCCCCTGAGCAAATGAGAGATTCACCCAGAGCAAATGTCTTTAGAATATCCATCATAAAACTAACTTCACTGCGGTAATCGATTTTTACCTTTTTATTGTTTGACGTTTTTCACCAAAATATATAAAGACCTTACTCGGTTATTTGTAGACTAATTATATTTGAATATAAAAATATATTAGAATTTAAAAAAAAAAAGCTATAATGTGTATGAATTTGTCTATAGGGGTTCAGCCCCACTGCCCGGAGATAGGAAAGTTAACGGTCCGCAGGACGCATCGCTCTGACGTCAGGAGCACAAGAGACGTGGCACGCGGACGGTCACAGTCAGAACCGTCCTCCGAGCGTGGTGATTCACTATCAAAAACCTAGGAAGTCACGATACCCTGAACGAATAATAATCCATCTGGATTCGAAGCATGGCTTCAAATAATGGCTCAGCCGGGAAGTGGGAGGTAGTAAAGAAAGGAAAGAAAAGTAATAACTCAGGAGGAGGGAAGAACGCGAGTGACAAGAAATCTGGCAGTGGGGGAAGGAAAGCGCTGGGCGAATCTAACCAGCAGCCATCCAAACGTAAGTGAACACGGCCTGCAGATAGTTGCTACCGCTACAGTTGTGTCAATAACTGTTGGGCTTTAAACAAAGAGACGTCGATGATTATATGTGTACCAACAAAAGTGTGTTTTTACTAATGTTTCCCTGTCTTCACTGACAATGCTGTGAACGGAAGTGTGTCACAACCTACCTGATTTGAGCAGCTAGCAATTATTGTTAATCTGTTGTTATATTACTTTTCACCACGCATTGTTTTATAGTGTTTTGTTATTCCATATGCGATTTTATTAGCTGCATGTTTTCTTAGAGCCCATACTTAAGTTGACACATTAAACTCATGACTGTTTCTCTCCTTTTAAGACACCGAAAGAAGCTAGCACATTAGCACATTAGCAGCTTTTTTTATACAGTGTCAACAAAGTCAGTGCCATTGCAGAGTAGCTACATTACTGCTGCATGTGTTGTTAGCGTTTTTACTTTCATGCTTCTGTCCTTTGAACTGCATCTCAAGTGTGTTTTGGAAACGTTTTCCTGAACAATACATATTTAGATAGCATAGAGTTTTTTTTAGTGAGCCGATAGCGACACCTCTCTATTCTACGTGGTCATTACCAGCGGAGCGATTTAAATGTCATATTTCGCCCAGTAGCACGTTTCAGTTTACTAAATCTGTATTAATTTCTTAACTACCTACCTGACTGAATTACCAAGTGTGTATGTATTAGGGCTGGGGAACGATTACAAGTTTTAATCAAATGATTTCCCTTATTAATCAAGATTAATCGCATTGTACATGCAAAATCAAATAATGAATTCAAAAGTAGAGTAAAGTGCACTTTTGGTTTAAATGTTTTGCTGCCATATGAGCTAAAGTGCCATAACATTTGTTGTTTAAACACTTTTAACATCAACACTTGTCAGTAACACATATTTAGTGTAAATCTCATCTTAAAAAATATAAAATAAAATAAAGCTTATTAAATTAAAAAAATAAAAAGTGACATTTTATTTTGTTTTTCCTTTTTTTTAATCTTAGCACAAAAATGAAAAAATGCATGGTTTTTCGTATTTCAATACTAAATGAAAAAATGGGCCACAGGACTGAATTTGTTTTCAATATTTAATGGCCAGCACTTTCACTGTGTTCTACCTGCTCAGGCCCATGACATTCTCCTAAAGTAAAAAAAAAAAAAAACATTATTACACAACCTGCCAGATCATATATTTCCATACTGGGAAACTTTACACACACAGAATATACATTCATGGCATAATTTATTATACACATATGAGAAAATGTACGTAGAGAATTTATTTGGTCAGACATTCTTTGTTATTCATAGTCATCAACATTCTTTGTATTTCTTAGTCATTCCCAAGGGCTATTACAGACAATGTTCAATGCTCCACAACCAGCTGTGGTTGAGATCCAGCTGCCTGTGATTATACACTCAGCCAGTAGGTGGTGTCATATACAGATGAAGCTTTTAGTAATGAACCCTTTCTGGAACCGATCGGCTCAAGTGGTTCGATGCCTCATGAGGCTTCATCTCACCATCACTACAGGATACCCATCTGCTGCAACGAGCAGGAAAATTCAGCGTGTCAAACCATTGTTGAATAAGTCCTTGATCAAACTAATATTTAATTCCAGCACCGCAAAGCTACTAGGGCTGGGACGACGCGTCGACGTCATCGATTACGTCGGCGCAAAAAATACGTCGACGCAAAATCTGCACGTCGATGCGTCGTCACTCAGAATCAAAAAATGGCGGCGACCGCGGCATTGAGTAGCAGCAAGTCGGGGGAGAAGAAGCTATCTCATAACAGGATGTCAAATGTATGGGAGTACTTTAAACCTAAAGGTAACGACTCGGTGGTCTGTGACCTGTGCAAAATAGAGATGGCATATCATAAAAGCACTACCGCGATGCACCAGCACCTCAAGAAGAGGCACCCGGGAGCTGCTTGTGTGGAGGAGAAGACGCCGTAAGTTTTCAACTTTTTTTTCTTTCCTTGTTTGCAATGATTAACCCCGTCATTCACCCAAACCGCACCATGTAACTTGTGCTCCAGCTAGAGATGCGCGGATGACGTATATTTTAACCCGCAACCGCTTCTTAAAATCTCTATCCGCCCGCTATCCATTTGCAGGAACGTTTTTTCACCAATTTTCAAAACCGAACCGACCCGCCATCCTTTTTAATAATATGTAAAATATTTTTTCTTATTATTATTATTTGAGTGCTTCAACCGCAACCCGCCCGAATTTAATTAAAGTATTATTTTTTGACGAGTCATCCGCCCGATATGCGGATTATCCGCTCCGCCCGCGGGTGCGCGGTTCATCCGCGCATCTCTAGCTCCAGCCTCGCACACACAGAACATGTGCCCACTTAAACACACACACGCGCCCCTCACACACTCGCCTCTTGCCGACATACTTTTTTTTAACTGACACTGACACACACACTCCTCAAATACACGCTAAAGTTAGTTAGTTTTTTTTTTTTTAATTTCTTTGTCTGTCTTTTTTTTTTTTTTTTTTTAATACAACATTCATTGTTGTTTTCTAACTTTTAACTTTTAGGTTAATGTATTATTATTATACTTTATTGGTATGGGCAGATCATTTAGAAGTATATATTTTTATTAACCTGTGCACTGTGTTTGTGATTTATGTTTTCAAAGACAGGGATAAGCAGAAAAGTTTGGAGGACTACTATCAGATGAAAAAAAAAAAAAACACCCCCCCTGCACCCCCCAGGAGGCTGCTGCACTTACTGAGAGCATCCTAACTACTAAAAGTTAAACTACTGTTCACTTAACTGTAATAGGCCTAATACTTGAATTTATTTGTTATTTATTTCACGGATTTAAATGAGTAGGCTAAGTTGCTGCTGTCACACATTGTGTTGTTTTGTAAATTGCAGCTGTCACTGCTGCTGTTATTTTTTACTTATTTTATGTTGATAAGATTTTGGTTCAGATTGTGTTTTTTGCAGTTTTATTTATTGAAGGAAAGTTTTATTTTATTATTTTTTTATTATAGGATTCCATTGCACTACAACTGTGTGCACTTTATTGTTGTATTGTTTAATACAATTCATTTTTGAACTTGAAAGAAGAAATTTGTGTTTTATTCATGGAGATAAATTTGCATTAATTGCTATATAGGTCAAATTATGGGGGAGATAATCGATAATCGAATCGAATCGGATTTAAAAATGAATCGTTAGATTAATCGATGCATCGAAAAACTATTTTCTAGATTAATCGATTACAAAAATAATCGTTTAACCCAGCCCTAAAAGCTACTCGAACTGCCAAGCATAAAGCCACTTCTGGGTCACGTAAACCAGACCAATTCAATTTCAAAAGCAGGACTGAATTTGCCAGTCTGAATTGAAATACGGAAAACCAGGCCTCTTTTCACTTTTTGTGTTCGATTAAAAAAACAATAAAACGTCCCTTTTTAAATTATTGATTGACTATTGAAAATGGAAAGAAGGAATGATAATTGGATTCACGGGACTGAATTTGTTTTTAATATTTAATTGTCCGGTTTACGTGACCTGGGAATGGCTTTGTGCGGCAGTTCAGGTAGCATGGCGGTGTTGGAATCATGTACTATAATATTTGTAATATTGTGAAAATCTGAATGAAAACTCAGCTCATAAATAGAACCAAAGCGCTCTCCAGCTCTGCGTCTGACATAAATCTTTTTCTCCTCAGATCCTGATGAGCACAGAATCTTCTGATGCTCATTTCCAAGCATTGCAGAACACCCATCTGCTGTTGACTAAGGGTGCTTTCACACCTGTCCCGTTTGGAGCAGTTATTCCGAAACAGGGAGCGTTTCCCCCTAAAGATCGGTTAGTTTGGTGTATGTGAACACAGCAATCGCGCTCGGATGCAGGACAAAACAAGCGAGCCAAGATCACCTAGGAGAGATGATCTCGGCTTGCTTCCATTCGAGACCTGGAGCGGTTCGTTTGCAGTGAGAACATAATCAACACAGCAACCGACACAACTCACTCATAACTGTGGTCTTGAGTGAGACACGGTAGTGTCGTGTTGTGTTGTGCAGATTGTGCATGTATCAGAGCCCATCTTCGTCGGCGATTCCTTATCGCGGCACGTCTTCTTCTGAGTAAATGCATTAGGATATTATTTTCCCTGCGCCGTCTGGATTCCCGGTAGAACTGGATATTTTCTGTTACAGAACACTGGTACATTAACCACAGAAACAAACTAGCCACACTCGCTGACAATTCTCCATAGTTGTAGTTTTTCCCAGGGTACAGAAGAGGAAACTCCTTCCACGTTCATTTCTGACCAATGAGAGAACAGTTGGTTTGCTCATGGCATTTGTTAACAGCTTTGAACTGCTACAGACGGTTGCCTTGTGAACACAAACGCCCCAAACGAAAAACAAAACAACTGTATCGATTCAGCCCCTAAATCGGAACAAAACAAACGGGCCACAGGTCTGAAAGCACCCTAAGTCTTTAAATAAAACTACTGTATTGGCCCAAATATAGGATGATATTTTAATCAAGAAGGGATATTCTTAATAATGGGGGTCGTTTTATAATTGAGGACCAGACTTTCTGTTGTCATTACACATCTGTGCCACTAGATGGAGCTGCACTGAAGTAACCAGTAAGAGAACAGCACGACAGTGAACACATGGAGCAGATCTGATGATAAATGGAGAAATGATGCGATCGTTTTGAACCAAGTGGTTTAAAAGTTTTGTTGTTGTCCAGAATTTTTTTTCAGACATAATTGTTAATATTGCTACCTGAGTTGTTACCCGAACTGTAAAGTTCATGGATTTCACCACTCTCCACGTCCGTTTTAGCTTTTCCCCATGTTTGCCTGCCAATTCTCTTCCGGCTCTGCAGCAGCCAGGAACAGACTTTTCAAAACAAAAGCATATGAGCAACATTACAAAAACGTACCGGATGGTGATGGAGGAGGTGAGGATGGACTCAATGATGGCTGTGTAGAAGTGCACCATCATTGTCTTTGGCAGACTGAATTTCTGCAGCTGCCTCAGGAAGATACATCCTCTGCTGTGCTTTCTTGATGAGGGCGCTGATGTTCAGCTCCCACTTAAGGTCCTGGGAGATGGCAGTTCCCAGGAAGCAGAAAGACTCCACAGTGTCAATAGTGGAGTCACAGAGGGTGATGGGGGGCAGGTGGGGCTGAGTTCTTCCTATAGTCCACAACCATCTCCACTGTCTTTAGAGCGTTGACCTCAAGGCTGTTCTGGCTGCACCAGGTCACCAGATGGTCAACCTCCCACCTGTAGGCGGACTCGTCACCATCAGAGATGAGTCCGATGACGGTGGTCTCATCCGCAAACTTCAGGAGCTTGACAGACTGGTGACTGGAGGTGCAGCTGTTTGTGTACAGGGAGAAGACCAGAGGAGAAAGAACACAGCCCTGGGGGGATCCAGTACTGATGGTCCGTGTGTTTGAGATGTGTTTTCCCAGCTTCACATACTGTTTCCTGTCAGACAGGAAGTCTGTGATCCACCTGCAGGTGGAGTCAGGTTCGCTCAGCTGGGAGAGCTTCTCCTGTAGCAGAGTAGGGATGATGGTGTTAAAAGCAGAGCTGAAATCCACAAACAGGATCCTGGCGTAGGTTCCTGAGGAGTGCAGGTGCTGGAAGATGAAGTGCAGGGCCAAGTTGTTAGCGTCGTCTACAGAGCGAACTGCAGGGGGTCCAGGAGAGGGTCAGTGATGGCTTTGAGGTGTGAGAGCACAATGCGCTCAAAGATCTTTATGACAACAGATGTCAGGGCGACGGGTCTGAAGTCGTTAAGTCCTGTGGTCCTTGGCTTCTTGGGGATGGGGATGATGGTTGAGGTCTTGAAGCAGGCTGGTACGTGACAGGTCTCCAGTGAGGTGTTAAAAATGTCTGTGAACACTGGAGACAGCTGATCAGCACAGTGCTTCAGTGAGGATGGGGAGAAAGAATCCGGTCCAGCTGCTTTTCGGGGGTTCTGTCTCCTAAAGAGTTAGTTGATGTCCCTCTCATGAATGGAAAGAGTCGTCTCTGAGGAGAGTGGGAAGGGTGGGGGCATTAAGGTGGTGGAGATGACTGGAGCTGGAGCTGTTGGGAGGGGTTGTGGGGGATCGTTGCAGGACTGTCCCTTTGTCTCTCAAAACGACAGTAGAACTGGTTCAGGTCGTTGGCTAGGCATCAATCATTGATGGAGTGGGAGGCTTTAGGCTTGTAGTTGGTGATCTGCCTAAGCCCTTTCTAGACAGATGCAGAGTCCTTAGCTGAGAACTGGTGTTGGATCTTCTCAGAGTACAGTCGTTTAGCTTCTCTCACCGCCTTGCTAAACCTGTTATTTGCCTCTTTGAATCTGTCTTTGTCCCCACTCCTGAAGGCCTCTTCCTTTGCCAACCTTAGCTGTCTGAGTTTGGCTGTGAACCAGGGTTTGTCGTTGTTGTAACTCACCCTGGTGCATGATGGGATATATACATACAGGTTTAGCAGGTTTACAGTGAAGATGGCAGCACTTTCACTCCTGCAAGTAACAGCTGGAGTAGCTCTTCTGCTCCAGGTCCAAGTACAGGAAAGAGTCCAAGTTCTGCACACCTTGCCTCTGACAAGCAGGATTAGTCCAGACAGAAGCTGCACACTTTGTGGATAATTATGATTTAAAAAGAAGTGTTCTGATGTTTAGTTCAATGTCCTTTTCAATTCAGTTGTTATATTGATTGGTGTCATTAAAAGAAACACATGAACACCATGATTCCTTTAAGTATTTGTGTACGTGTCTGTCTCTCCCTGCATGACTTTACCATCTTACACATGTAAAAATTTAAGTCTTATTATTTCCCCAAAGAAGTTACATTAAGAAGGAAGGACCCGAGGGTAACGGCCCTTGGCTGCCCACAGATGTGCCTGTTCATTGCCTAATGATTCACAGCCATTGGCTGATGCTGATTATTACAAAATGTATATTAACCATAATCACCTGATAAATTGGTGGAACCCTCTCATTCTGTGATTTGATTTGCAGGGTGGTGTAAGTGTAAAAGAACGTGTTGGTGAAATTAAAGCAACATTTGACCACTGCTGTCTTGTCTTCTCTCCGTAGCAGCCATTAAGATGTCAGAGACTCTCTATGACGGCTTTGAGAAGATGGGAAAGAAACAGAACAAGGAGCAGGTTCCACCACCAGTCGAGCCTCAAAACAAGAAGCCGCCATTGAGTAAAGCGTCCAAGAAATCTCACTCTCTCACTAGCAATACAGTCACAGCTGCAACTCACAAGACTCTGGAAGAAGCCTTCAATGCGGTAATGCATGAGTTTTCTTTTTTTTTTTTTTTTTTTAAGCTGTCTGGAAGATTATATCAGATTATTCCAACATTTTGTAATGGAATGAGAAAAAGGTTTTTCAGTAACTCCAATTTGTGCTTTTTGCCCTGTATCGGCTTGTTTGATCAATTACGTCAAAAAATTACTTGATCATCTCGTCTCAGTCTTTTTAATGAAAGAACGAAAAGCAACAGACTTTCCAAACGTAAGAATATCTATCTGATGTAAACATCCAGTCACAGCAGTATTTTAAAAATAATTAATAATAATAGATAATAAAAGTGTCACACGCTGAAACCACATCAAGTCTTGGAATAATGAATGTTTCTTTGTTTACTGATGTCTTTGCTGTTTTGTTCTATATTTAGTTAGATATCGGTGACATGAAGCAGCAGTTGGCTCGCAGTCAGACCCTTTTCCCAGAAAACCCTTCAGTCTGGGTCAAAGACCTGGCAGGATACCTCAACCTCCATCTGACCGCACCAGAGAATGAGCCCACACTCAGCAGCTATCCTCACGGTCCGTCAAACTCAGGTTTTCATTTTAATGTGTTCAGAATATTTCAGTTAATACTGCATCGGATAAAATGCTATGACATACGGGTATTTAACTCATATCCATTAATTCTCTTTTTTTTTTCTCTTTTTGTTTCCCCAGACTACCCATATTGCCTTACAGGAAAAGATCTGAGGGGTGTTATCAAAAACCTCATTGGACGTTGCAGCAATGTTCTGCCGGATTTCTTTGACCACTGTGTTTACACTATGCTCAGGGAACTGGACAGACAGTCAGGTACACCTGAGAGCCTCCACATTCTGTTGTTTACGCTCACAATACTTATTTTCAGCTTTATTTTCCGTCAAGAATCAGGGATTGACTTAGAGTGAAAAATCTGGCATGTAACAAAAAAGTGAATTTTAGTTGTTTAATCTAAACAGCATCTTAGTGACCAGTGCCACCAGAACACCTTATTCAAGCAGTCTTTTATGTTGGCTTTACTTTAACTTTTAGTATGTGGGTTGAAGTTGAACCAAAAAAAGAACTGGAGGAGTAACCAGAATCTTTTTCATTTGTCTTGTCAGGTGAGCCTCTGCATGGCTACAGAGTTTGCATTCAGGCAATCCTACAGGACAAACCCAGAGTAGCCACTCAGAACCTGCCAGAGGTGAGTTTGCATGACTCTGTCCTGTAGATAAGTGTTTACTGCTGCAATGTCCCATTTTGCTCCCCGTGTCATTAACATTAAAATGTTCAACTGTAAAGTTTCTTTTGCTAAAAACTGGCTACATTTCCTTTTCTAGCGCCAGTTTAAATGTCAAATATAGAAATAGATTAGTCCTTTGAAATAATCTTGTAATTACATGATGTAATCTATCGTCTCCTTCTCTTTCAGTATTTAGAGTTATTGCGGTCAGTTCAGAATCGTCCAGTGAAATGTTTGACCATCATGTGGGCTTTGGGTCAAGCTGGCTTTTATGACCTCAGCCAAGGACTAAGAGGTAATAATGTCACTCAACTTCAGAAAATACATTTGTATATCACTTTGCAAATATACAAAGCCACAAGTTCTTTCAGATGTGTCTAATGTCTGAGCTCTATCAGTCCTTGTCTGTTAGTTTAGCCTTTCCCCTATTTACTCAAGAATATATGCTGAGATAGATTTGAGGAAGAATTCACTGAAGCAATAGTTCATATTACAGCAGTTGTGCAATCTCTAACAGCCAACTGTTGCTTCATGTCTTGGTCTGATACTTGCTGAGATTAAGGTTGGAGGATAAGGTTTACGAAAAGGATTTAGCGCCTTGAATGCATGGAAAGATGCAACAGACATTATCAGGCACTTTTCAAATCTACAAAATAGCCCTTGGTATCTCGATCTTTTGCAGATTATTTAATCAAAGCAATGGCACAATGGGCTCAAATCAGATGCAGTATACAAAACTTTTTGGCTAATATTGTGTTCAAGGGCCGCCCGGTGGCGCAGTGGTTAAGGCAGGCGGCCCATGTACAGAGGCTAAAAAAAAAAAATAATAATAATATTGTGTTCACAGTTTGATATGACATAAGTTAATAAAATGTAGATCAGGGTGGCCAAAGTTGGTCCTCGAGGGCCGGTGTGCTGCAGGTTTTAGATGTTTCCCTGCTTTAACACACCTGATCCTAATTAATAGCCGTCATCATCTTGCATCAAGGCCAGCACATGTCTGTTAATGACACAGCCACTTGTATCAGGGTGTGTCATCTGCAGTCATCTATTGGTGGAGCAGCATCAGAGCCAGTGACTTAAAGAAACTAAACAAACTGATTATGAAGCCTGGCTTTGTTCTGGAGACCGTTCTAGAACTTCTGGAGCTGATTCTGCAAAGGTGGATACTTTATAAAATGAAGAACATCAAGGACAATTTTGAACATCCTCCGCACAACACAGTAATTCAGCAATAGTGTCTTCAGTCAGAGGCTCCTTCAGATCTGCTGCAACACAGACCGCTCCAGGAGATCCTTCCTGCCTACAGCAATAATCATCTATGATGAATCATTGAAGAGACTTAAACCATCACAGTTACAGATATCATTGAAGTTTCCTCTGAGGGTCAATAAAGTATTTTTAAATTGAATTTTACTGCTGATCAAGTTATCGTACTGTACTTGCACTTGCTTATAACTAAGAAAGGAAAATTAAATCAGCCATGAAAAAAAGGGTCAGCAGCTTAGGCCTTCAAGAATTGGAATTGCAAAGAAAGTTGTACTCTTTTTTTCCTTTATTGTTGATTATTTATTTATTGTGCTGCAGTGTGGTTGGGTATCATGCTTCCTGTGCTCGGATTGAAGTCCTTGTCTTCATATGCCATCGCCTATCTAGAAAGACTTCTCCTGTAAGTTTTCATGAGAAATATGCAGATTATTTCAGTGTTTTGTGTTTCATTCTTGCACATTTTTATATGTGCAACATAAAACAAAAGTGCAAAATTTACTGCTTACTGTGCCAATTTTAGATGACCAAATCTTGATTTTACTTCATTAATTTAGACATATATTAAAAATGTCAAAAAAAAAAATAAAAAAAAACAACAATTTAATTCTTTACCACACTTAAACCACACTTGTCTTAAAAGCAGATGTTGGTTATTGAAGCTTTTAATGGTGCTTTTTATTTTTGTTCCTCCTTTCCCCAGACTTCATGCAAACCTAACTAAGGGATTTGGTATCATGGGTCCTAAAGAGTTCTTTCCTCTGCTTGATTTTGCCTTTATGCCTAAGAATTCCCTGTCACCAAGGTAAATGTAAACCTATTTAATTTGTTGCTGCATTATCCTTCTGTATTTTAGGGTTGTGAAAAGCATGACTATATGTCAGAAAAATTGCTGTAGGATGCATTTCATGTAATTTGCTGTTTTTCTTTGTGAGGTTGCTTAGCCAGTGCATGAATCAATTATGATGAATTGAAATGAATTGAGTGGGATTGAAATTAATTATAATATAACTGGTTATAACAAATTGGATGAAAATTGGATTGAGTTGGAGTGTATTTATTTGAGTTCTGGCTTTCTATGTGAATTAGCTATTTCCCAGTTGAATTTAAAGAGGTGCAGCAGAGGGTTTAGACTGGGTGCTTGAATTATAGCTTGTTAAACATCTGCAAGCCACTTTGAGAGTAAGGAAACCATATTGTTATGGCTATGGTTGAATTCATATGTGCCCTTGAAGGGTATTTATTTTCCATCCGTTCATCCATCTTCCACTTGCAAGGTCATTTGTAAGATACGACAAAACTTTGACAAAGTATCATTCACAAATGACTGTTATTAACAAAGATGTAATTATCAAACTAGTTTTGTAAAATCTTGTGGTACCATACACTATGGCTTTGTGAGATTTTACAGATATTCTTTTTGAAAATATGTCAATGGATGTGTGTTTCAAAGAGTAATTTATATTTGTTTGTATCCAGTTTGCAGGGGCAGCTGAGGTGTTTGTATCCTCGATTAAAGGTGCTTGCATTTGGAGCCAAGCCTGAAAGCACATTACACACATACTTACCATCTTTTCTGTCCCGAGCCACTCTGAACTGTCCGGATGATATGAAGAGAGAGGTGAGGCCAACGCATGTGCTACAGACACCTGACTGTAACAAATCCTGATGAAACAACAGAAATCATATAAGTGATGTGTTTATAATATTTATGATATAGCTTTGTTTGGTTAACACACGTCAAGATAAGAATATTGGCTAATAACTTGAAAGTCAAGTTTGCTTAAACTGTTCATTCTTTTTTTGTCAAAAAAAGCAGCTTCAGTCCACTGGCTAACATAGAATATGAATGCTGATAAATAATAGTACTCCCTTGTCTGATATTTATTTACATTTCATTTTGTGAAATATTTCTAAACTTAAACTTCAGTTTTCTTCAGAATTGAGGCACAGTTGTGACATTGACAGTCGAAACTTCACACACAGAATTTACTTAATTTTTCTCATATGGTTTTATTGCTATGAAATTTTTATCTAGTAATTGAGTAAAATTTGTGAAAAAAAGAATTATTTTGTGTTATGTTGTTGCAGCTGCTCAGCAGTATGACAGAGTGTTTGCGTGTAGATGTACAGAGTCTAGGAGTGTGGAGGCAACTCTACACCAAACACTTACCCCAGTCCAGGTGAAATACATATTTTATTAATCTTCCAAACTGTGATAGGCGGCAGGCCAGTGGCTGCTGGTTTGAGCAATCCCTATGGAGGGAGGAATCAATTTTTCAGTTTTTTTCCTGTTTACAACTGCTACTGTTTTGGATTTTTAAAAAAAAGAACACAAAAGGGAAAAAAAAAAAAAAGAATCACTGCCACTGGTCTTTCTGGTACATTTAGTTTTTTTCATAATTTTTTTTTTTAGTTTAAAGCAGGCATGAAGCACACTACAGTCACCAGATCTAAATTATTGAGCCACATTGGGGTGTTTTGGAGAAGCGAGCAGGAAAACATTTTCCTACACTAGCATCACCTAGAGACCTGGCCACTGTCCTGCAAGAGGAAAGGCTTAAAATCCCTCTGACCACTGTGCAGGACTTGTATATGTCATTCCCAAGACGAATTGATGCTGTATTGGCCACAAAAGGAGGCTCTACACCATACTAATAAATTATTGTGCTCTAAAACCAGATGTTTCAGTTTTATTGTCCAAACCCTGCAAGTATTTGCACTGTATTTTAACAGACAAATCACAAACTAAACGTTTCATATATGAATATTTATAATTACTTTCTACCACCTCTAGATGATGACAAAGACCATTCTTAAAAAGTAAACTCTTCAAGCTGAAGAAAAAAATAGGATTAAAATATTTGCAAAAATGAAGTACATGCCTCTAAAATTCTCAAATAATTCAGGAATCATGCTGACATATCCAGCTACATTACTGCTACATTACTTGGTGACTCTAATTGAAAAATTAGGTGCCATAAAAAATAAGTTACACTGCCAGAATTACCATTACCATTTGACATTATAAAAAATATAGAGTGGTGGACTTCTGAATTGACCATGTTGCAGTGTATGAAACGTTTGGTTGAGTGAAAGGAACGAGATCCTTCAATTTAATCTCCTTATGACCAACATGTGATTTCCTATGAATTTATTTCATTTGCGTGTGACAAAACTATCCACTTCCTGTTTTACGATGAACAGCACTGGGACTATTGGATGTGCATACACGAAATTGTACATCATGCATGAGGACACTACTGAGTTCAGTCTGACCGCTTCTCAGGCTGATATGATGAAGAGGGAGGTAGATAACGGACATAAGACCAAAGTCATATTCCTACGACCAGATGGTGGTCCTGTGGAGTTCATCAAAGATTGTCACATACACTTGTTTGGGGTGGAAGAATCATCAAACGTATGGATTTTGGGGCAGAATAGACAATGCAGGTGCACGTTAGAACAACTTTTCCATTCATGGCGTGTCTTCGAAATGACATCAAACTTCGCCGCATCACTGCAGCCACGCCCTCTGGTAAAAAGTTATATGCTTCACAAACTTTCATCGGCCGTGTGTCTAGATTAGAACAAAACAAATTTGGAGTCAATCGGACCAAATTTCTGGGAGGAGTTCGTTAAAGTACGAGGACTGGAAATGACCAAAATATTGGAAAAACTGCATATTCCATTCATAATATCAGACTTCCTGTGGGAGTTGGAGCAGGAGTCCATGAGACTTTTTTGTAGGTCTGAGGATGATACATCAGTCACACAAAGTTCATGTCTGTAGGTGGAAGCATATCGAGTGGCTGGTTGGTACAAAAAGAGAAGGTGGCACTATTGAGCCATTTTTGTGTGCCCATGCGCAGCACCCATAAAATTTGTAAATTTCGCAGACAATGAATGCGTGTGCAAAAACTCGTGAGTTTTCGAGTGTGTTAAGGCCCCCAAAAGGGCAATTCATTTCAGAGAATAATAATAATAATACTGTAATAATAAACATTCGAAATATAATAGGGTCCTCGCACCCTCGATGCTCGGGGCCCTAATAAAATAGTCACTGCAGTGGCATTTTTTTTTTCTTTATTTCCCAAAGCTAAAGCAGATACACAGCCTCAGCCCACCGCCTATGACAAGAAGGAAAACCTGTTCTGTTATGCTTTGTGTTAATATTCCATACAAATTGTATCAATAGTCATTCTTCTCTTTTTTTTTCCTTCAGTCTGCTATTGAACCACTTATTGAAGTCGTGGAATGTTCTGCCATCAAAGGTATGACTTCTGGTTTATTATAAACAAAGCAGTTGGCCTCTCATATTCACTTCAGCTCACACATCAGTCAACTGTTTAATTCTGAAGGTTTTCCTTCCATTAATTTCCATTTTGATTGTCCTTCAAATTGATTTTTGTACTCTTATTTAAAGCTGCGCAATAACCTAGAAGAAACAATCCAGTCCTTCAAAGTGACCAATGAAGAGATGAAAGACTCAGTTGAATCTCAAGAGCTCCAGGAGTGCAATAGTCTTTGTCAGGTAAGATAAATCCCTGAGCATATTTGGACTCAATCCTTTGTTAATCAGGTATTTGAAGATATTTTAAGGGGCCTTTGTCCCAATAACACACTTTATTCGGATGTTCAGAATCTTCAGGTAAAGATGCGTGGTCGCAGGTTTCCTTGGTCCAAACTGCTAATGGTTCTGCTCGTGTTCGCTGCTGGATTTGTCACCCATGACATCAGATCTCACGGCTCAGTTGCAGGTCTGACTGAGCGCAGGATTCTCATTATTATCAGTAGTCTTCATATTCATGTCAAATTCAGCTTTTCCCACATCTTTAATGTTACAGTAAAGTATGTTGTTGCGTTTCAGATTCCACTACAGCCAGGTATCTTCACACATCAGGAGTCACTGCTGTATCTCAGCAAGCCTGGAGCAAAATAACAGTCTACTCAAAACAGGGCTTCAGGTAGGACCTGCCCCGTCTGGATTACTGATTCTCTGTTGTGCCGTATGGGCCAATAATATAGCTAGTAAATTCAGTAGCCAGTCAGTAAAGTAAAAATTTAAAATGAAATATTAACTGCCATAGAAATTTTTTTTTTTTTTTTTTGTCAGCATGTCAACAAAAAGTGAATACAATGGGGTTTGTAAAACACTACAACTGCTATGGCTGAGCAGATTTACCCAATAATAAAGTAGCTGGGTTTATTTATTATAGAAAAAATGTGCATATTTAAATGAATAATGAATGCATGAATCGTAAAAAGTATTAATTATCTCAGTTTATTCAGACGTGAAGTGCAAAATAACCTCAGAACTGTAATGCAACACCAACATGTTTATGTTTATCATATCAGTCCCTTTTCATGTTTTTGTCTCCTCTGCAGCTGGTTGGAAAAAAACACTCCTCATTATTACTCTGAGTGTGTTCGGTTTTTGGGACCTCTAATGGAACAAGGTTTTGAAAAGGCAGTGGCAGCAGCTGACCAGATTTCTGAAAACACCACAGACTTTATTCTCTGGGTCAAAGAAACCACACCACTGGTCATAGAATGGGTGAGACTGTCTTAGCTTTGATGACTGAGCCCTGTTTAAGTGGTTATTGGACACCTGTGTCACTTTGAATAGTGACAAACTGTTTAGGAAACTTAAAGGTGTTTATTGAATAAATGATCTGTTAAGTAAATTATAAATTATCACTTGTTTTGACTTGTTGCTTTGGTGTCACGTTATTACACGTTATGACTGGTGCTGCCACCTCGCAGTACTTGGT
The DNA here is from genome assembly GCA_018398805.1 of Hirundichthys speculiger. Taxonomy (NCBI): domain Eukaryota; kingdom Metazoa; phylum Chordata; class Actinopteri; order Beloniformes; family Exocoetidae; genus Hirundichthys; species Hirundichthys speculiger. The sequence goes on along the minus strand of JAGFBZ010000611.1, from coordinate 173,922 downwards.
GGTACTTGGGGTCGCCTATAAAACGTGCACTTATTGTGAACTGTATTGGAAACAGTGTACTGACACTTCTTTTTGCCTTTCCTGTCTTTGTCCAGGTGAACACCAACACTCCAGACAGTGTGTTTAAAGTTCTGGAGTACTTAAAGGAGCTCCTCGTCTTTATCCATCAGAACTACGTCCTGCCGGTCCTGGCATGCATATCCGATCTGCTACAACGAGCGTGGTCCAACCTTCAGGACTCCTGCAAGTCAGTACAACAGCACTGAGCTGTTTCTGTTTTTTATTTTTATTTTTTTTTGGCACTAGTGGCCTTTATTGACAGTGAAGGAGGACAGGAAGGGGGCAGAGAGAGAATGGGGAGGACATGCAGCAAAGGCCCGCACGGGCCGGGAGCATCCAGGACTGTAGCCTCTGTACGTGGGCCGCCCGCCCCAACCACTGCGCCGCCGGGCGGACACTGTTTCTGTTTTTTTTTTTTTTTTTTGAAGGTCTGCTAAAGGTAGCTAAAGGCTATATCTGCATCAATACATTTTTACAATTCAATACAAATTTTAATTATGGTCACTCCTGGCATCCACACTACTCTGGCAAATTCAATTCTGAAAAATTGAACATTTCTGATCTGCTGGTAGACCCTGTTGAAGTTTGTAAAGGCAAGTGTTGCAGGGTTATGTGATGGAACAAAGTGCAAGCTTTCTGGAAACTATGGAGCCCCACTACCTTCAGGAGTAAAGAAATAACTATACTATACAACCAGGCCTGGAATTTCGTGATCAGAGGGACAAGGCCACTTGGCCTTCAAAGAGGCATTTTTTTTTTTTTTGAGGGCACAAAGGCCAAATGTCAGGACAACACGGCCATAATAAAAAAACACAATATGACATGATATGCTGATAAACGACACAACAGTTTTTGAATTCAGAACCTTGGATTTTTATTAGGCTACCACATTGGACTTTTATCAAAGGGAAACAGACAACAAAATAGGCAATGTCATTGACTTTTATCAGGTTCTTACACAGCCATAAATTTAATTTAAACCGTCATCTGATGATGGGGATGGAGAACCTGGGGTCTTCCTAGGCTCATAAGGAAAAACAGTTGGCCTCTTTTTGGCAATTCCTGCACCCCACCATCTTGCCACAGCAGCTTGGGCTAAAATAAGATGAATCTAACAATTAACTATTCCATGATAACCTTTTAAAGTAGGTGTCCATTTTTGGCAGTTTTTTGCTGCATCTTCGAAAGCTCTTTTGCGACTAATCTCGACTCGTTCCCGTCTTGGCATTCTTCTTTCTGAGGGAAAAAAGTTTCGAGTGAATATGTTCAATATTTTTAAATAATATTATCACGTTTCCATAGCCTACAGCAGCCATTCCCAAACTTCAGAATACCAAGGCCCAATTTGAAATGTGAAAAATCTCCGCGGCCCACCCAAACCTTTAATCACAACTGTGATCAACATACAGGACTAGAAGCTACGATATTAATGTAAGGGGTCAACAAATAAGGTGACACTTGTCATATTAAGTTAAGATGACGGTAGTATAACACTTAACTGGTTTGTTTTGTGACTTCTTAATGTTTTTAAATCATGTCGTTAATATTTTACAGTAATTGAAAATATATTTAAAAAAGATAGAGGATTTAGAACATATTTGTTTAATTTAAATGACTTCTCACGGCCCACCTGCAGTCCCACGACAGCCCACCAGGGGGCCGCGGCCCACACTTTGGGAATCACTGGCCTACTGATTATTCAAATGTTTAAGCCACCCCGGAGTGTATTTCTGTAATGATACCTGTTAAAGAGTTTAGGTTTCACTTTCGTGCAGCCTTGTGTGTGCGTTTATCTCACCTGGTGAGGCCTTTGTACCGTATGGAGACCTGTTTCGTCCACATTAAAAATCATGTGTGGGGGAATTTATGCCTGTTAAAGATAAGGAGAAAGGGAATCTAAACTACTTAATTTTAGAGAATAAAACACATGCATTGGAACAATCAATTCACCCACCTGTCCATGACTGTCAGATTATCAAAGACCTCCTCAACAGTTGTTCTATTGAAGGCAGTGGCTCTTCAGAGGGATGTGGCTTCTGGAGTTCAGACAGAAAGCCGGCGACGTGCTAGAAAGCTGCGGAACCAGTCTGGACCTGCAGACTGCGTCTCCTTCCAACTGGCAGGCATGAGGACATGATTATTTTTTGTCTCACTTTGCCTCCAGGGGAAAAGTGAGGCAGTGTCTTACTTTTCCCCACGGCAATTGTCTCACTTGAACCCTCCACCACTTTTTTATTAAATCAACTTCTCTGCAGAATTCAGGCCAATTTCTGGCTCGCAGCACTGCATCATTTTAAAAGGCGATAGTTCGACAATATACAGGATATGAGTTTGTCCACTTAAAAAAACAATTACTTCTAGCACCAGAGATAATTATGGTGAAAACCAAAAAATTTACTTTGACATCCCAAAAAACACATGCTTACCACAACAGAGCGGAGTCAGGCTCTTCCTGGCCACGGTGAAAAGGATGAGCCTTGATAATCAGCTGCTCAAATGACCACAGCTGCATCCTGTTTCTTAGATACAGGGGGTGTCTCACATTACCCCATTCTCCCCTATATATGAAATATGCCCACACTTATAGTAACAAACTGTCTTGTTTTTTTGTTTCTCTCCTACAGTGGGGAGGTGTCAGTGTCGTGTCTGCAGGGACATGCTTTGTCCTTCACGAACTCAACATGGCAGCTGCTCCAACACACCGCCTCAGCCGTCAAGACGTGGGCTCAGGAGCTGCTGTCTCAAGCAGGATAACAACTCGTGCTAATGGAATTACACACACATTACACTGTGGTTGCAGTTACGTACTGCACATGGGTAATTTTATTTGGCTCAGTGTGGGGCTGCCTTTCAGTGTATCAGCTCCTCTGAAGCCACTTTGGGCTTATACACAAACTTTCTCAAAAAAGATTCTCTAATTTGGGCTCAAATTGATCAGTTTGCTGTTGTATAGATGTTTTTTGGGTTTTTCTTTTCTACCAATCTTTGTCACTGCTGGATTTTATTCTATTCCCAAATTTTCTACTGAAAATTTCAGGTCTTGCTTCAACTTCTGGGATAAATAGATTATGTAATTTATATGAATATAGGTTTGTAGATTTATAAATCATTTTTATTTAAGATATTTGGGAAAAGAAATATTCTTAGGATACTTGCTCAAGGGCAGGAAAAAAAACAAGCCACTGAAGATGTCATCAGTAAAACTGAGGGCTGCTTCATCTCGTCCATACTGAGACTCAGCCTTAATCAAGCTGAGTCACAGCTCACAACGAAAACCCGTCAGGATGAAATCCATAATGGAGTCACATCTGCTGGTGGATTGACTCCTCCAGAAAATTCAGAGTGCATAGCATGAACCAGGGGAAGACTCTGACATCATTCCAGGAGAAATCTACCTATAATTCCTGTCATTGTCTTTGCTGTTTTATTTTCCCCTGATTTTTGTTTCAGTTGTTAAACAGCTGAGCTACAAAAATTACTGTGCTCGCACACTTGTATTTAGTTGATGACATTCTTAATTTCTGTTTTTGGGTCAACAACCTTATTTTCATTACTGGAAGCATGATCAACTATAGACAAACGTCCTCTCTTACACAAGACAAGGAAAACATTTCTGACCAGCTGATTCACTAACTGCTTTTTGTACACTTGATCAGATGAAAATAACAGAACTAATGTCTTAATTTGTGAAATAAATTCTTTATAATAAAGATTTTTGACTCTGAAAAGGCAACCCTGGTTTCTTCGTATTTATTTTTTATTTTTATCAAGGTCAACTAGGTCAGCTTGACTGATACGCTACATGATCATGAATAAGTAACTAATGTTGATGTGTTGAGTGCTTCTGTTCCTGTTTACCAGACGGGCTCCATCATTGCCTCAGTTTTGACATGAAGGGGTCTGGAATCACTTTTAACAATCACCTAAAAAACACCAGAACCTTGAGATACAAGGTTCTGGTGTTTTTTAGGCAAATGTTAAAAGTGATTGCCTTTAGATTTCACACTGTCATTCCAAAATCCACAGCACTGTGATGTAAGTAATGACCTCTCTGATTTTAAACACAACTTGGATATTAAATTCACCTTGCATCTCCGTCCATAGCCACGGGAACAAGTTCTCAGCAGGGGGTGCTGGGAGTCTGAGAGACAGCTTTGTGTTTACATATATATATATATATATATATATATATAAGTGTGTGTGTGTGTGTATGCCATAGCAACTATAAAGTATATAACACTATTTGTCGCGGCTAGACGAGACGACAGATGTCAGTAACGCGGCCCAGCTGATGTTTTTAAAATACTGCAGAACGAATCATTGGATGAGCAGTTCTGCCTGTCAGGGGTGAAAGAGTTTTTTGACACTATTGCGCAGAGATTGCACTCGAGATTGCGCATCTCGGGTGCTCCGTGCGCAAGGGGAGGCCCAGCGCATGGAGGGATACTCGCACAGTTCAAGAAACTCCACAACAGTGTTCTGTGTAAGGATCCACTCTGCTTCTTCATTTTTGATTAATCAAAGTATGAGGAATATACTCTCTTTGGGGTGCCTGTGAAAACAGTCACTCCCCCCCCAGGAGGCCCAGATTTTGACGTATTCCAGAAAACAGGCACCTCAGGAGGCCAGACTCCCGATGGAACGAGAGCTCCCCCATGTGGCCAGAAGAATACCAATGGACAATTGAATGGGTGTTATGTTGATAAAAGATTTCTGACTATGTGAGCTTCTGATATAATGTGGCATGTACGTGACCTTATTTGTGTCTTACCATGTTTTAAAACTTTATTATTATTCAAATATTTTTATTGATTTTCACATTAAACACTCAAAACCCCAAACAAGAGGGAATGCATAGTAAAAAATGAAAACAAATAAAGAATCAAGAGAATAAAACAGACAAGTTACTCAGTATTAAAAAGGTAGTCATACATATGTATACATATATACACATAACTGCATATACAGAGTAATATAAACAAAACACACACAAAAAAGGGGGGCCTACACTATGTTAACGGGAGTTCATGTTCAAAGTACGACAGAAATGGTTGCCAGACTTTATAATATCTATGGGTAGTACCCCGGGCAGTATATTTAAGTTGTTCAAGTTTAAGGTGGGACATCACGACCTTCTTCCAGCTAAGGAGTATTAGACGTCAAGCTAGCACAGTGGAGAATGCTATAGCATCAGCCTGGTACCCAGGTATTGGTGTCTCCTGAGGGACAACCCCAAATAATGCAGTCAATGGGTTGGGACTTATCGTTTTATTACACATGTATGAAAATGTATCAAATATATTTGTCCAAAATAGATCTAGCTTCGAGCAGAACCAAAACATATGACTGAGGCTAGCTGAGTCTTGTCTGCATCTGACGCAAATTGGGTCTAAGCCAGGGTAGAGTTTGGCTAACTTACTTGCAGATAAATGTAACGTGTGCAGAACCTTAAACTGCACCAGCCTGTGCCGGATACAAATTGAGGAAGAGTGTACCAATGTAATTGCTGTCTGCCAGTTTACGTCTGAAATGGTGGTTCCTAATTCTTCCTCCCACTGCCTTGCTAAACAGTCAAGTGATACAGCAGCAACCCTCTGGATATTATCATACAACACAGACACCAGACCTCTGTCAACTGGATCCATGGTCAGACATTCATCTATCCATGAACTCTGAGGTGTTGTCAAAGAGAAGTGTTTTCTAATATAACTCTGCACCTGTAGGTATCTAAAGATGTTGAAGGCCTCCTTAAGTTGTTCAAAGGAAGTGAAGTGCACTTCCTTAAAAAGGTCTGTGAGAGATGGGGCAAAGTTAATGTTCACTTGAATAGGAGAAGTGACAAGGGCTTGTTTATGTTTAAAGTAAATCCTAAACTGCGACCATATCTTCAGGCAGCCAGAGATTATTGGGTTCTTTGTCCAACAATGCTTACTTAAAGGTAGTGGGGAACAAATGAACGAGTGGAGCGAAACTGGATTACTCGAATACTGTTCCATTTGACTGGAGAGTCATCATCTGATGCCTCAGAGACCCGGAACATACATTTGTGGATATTGGCCGCCCAGTTGTAATACAGAAAATTGGGTGGAGACAGCCCACCATCTCCCCTCTGTCTTTCCAGATATTCCTTCCATATTCTAGGCACTTTTTTATTCCAAATAAAAGTAGATATGCACTTATTTAGGTCCTTAAACAACAATTTAGGTATAAAGACTGGCATTGCTTGGAACAGAAATAAAAATCTGGTCATGACAGTCATTTTTACCGAGTTGATCCTTCCAGAAAGTGACAAAGGGAGTGTTGACCATCTCTCCATGTCCTGTTTAGCTTTGCTAAATACCGTTTTGAAATTACTGTCAAACAGATCTCTATACTTGTGAGCGACACAAAAACCCCCAGGTACCCCCAGGTAAATAAAACTATCCTTATTAGAGAAAGGAAAGTCCTGGAACGATATCTGGCATGCTTTGTCATTTATGGGGAATAAAACACTTTTATTTAAATTTAATTTATATCCGGAAATATGACCAAACTTGGTGATAAGCTCAAGAGCAATAGGTCTAGTAGTACAATGGTCTGATAGAAAGAGAATAAGGTCATCCGCATAAAGAGATACCTTATGCAAATGTCCTGACCTTCGTATTCCAACCAGGCTGGTGGTCTTCCTTAACATTATCGCCAGGGGCTCAATGGCAATATCAAATATCTGAGGGACACCCTTGTCTTGTCCTTCTGGAGAGAGGGAAATAATCTGAAATTAACTTGTTCGTTCTCACAGAGGCATGAGGTGCCATATAAAGAATTTTAATCCCTGAACAGAAAGTAGGGCCAAAGACAAACCTATCTAGCACAGCGAACATGTAGTTATATTCAATCCTGTCAAACGCTTTTTGCACATCTAAGGACGGTATTAGCTCAGGCTCAGCATTATTAGGTTGGTATATAATGTTGAATACTCGGCGAAGGTTGCTTGATAGTTGTCTGCCTGCGATAAAACCCGTCTGGTCTGGGTGGATCAATTCAGGCATAATTTTCTCAAGTCTACCAGCCAGTACCTTGGCTAGAATTTTATAATCGCAACACAATAGGCTGACCGGACGGTAGGACTCACATAAGAGTGGATCTTATGTGGATCTTTTTTTAATAATAGAGAAATAGAAGCTTGGGTCATAGTAGAGGGAAGAGTTTTTTTTAACCAGGACCTCTTTAAAGTCACAAATAATTCCAATTCAAATGTCATATATAAAAACGTCATTCTACAACTATTATTTAAAGCATAGTTTTACTAAAGATTGATAATTTTTTTTTCCAAAGCAAAATGAACAACATAACCAATAATGAACATTTATTCTGAGATTTAGGCCATTAGGTGTTACTGAATTAACATTCTGGTGGCCAGCATAATGGTGCATTTTAGCTATATCTGCTGCACAGCCAACTGGTTTGTGTCTCTGGTTTCTAAAAACCAGAAACCCTTAGAAGCTGACAAATTGTCACTCTCAACAATTTGATCTGATTTCCACGTAAAAAAAACTACTGACTATTGCTGAGCTTAGTGCCAAATGTTTAGTCTCAATGGAGACTGAAAATGAATTGACGTCAGACAGATAAATAAGATGATAGAGAAACAAAAATAGATAAATGACCTTGAAAGGTTACCCCAAACTTGCACACAGATCAGTAAAACAGAATGACAAGGAACAGTCTTTTTGTTTTATTCACGGTTCATTTCTTACATTGTTCAAGTACAAAGTTAAAATGCCTTTTTAATTAGTTCATATTCATACAAGAGTAAAATAATAATAGTGCCTTTTCATTACTACGACAAACTTAAATACAGTCATTGTAAAGACAAACTTGATTTATACTCCTAACAATATATTTTTCTTATTTTCAGATAAAATTTTAGCACCTTTTGAAACCCCATCAAATCCTCCTTTTTCCAAAAAGCTCATCTTACATTTAGTCCATGAGATGAGTGTTTGCATGCGCCACAACGTTGTATTTGTAGGTGTTGCATGTGTCTCTGCATGTGGCCATTGTTCGCTCTGTCAACAGCAGTGTTTTGTGTGTTTGTCTGAAAATGTATCAGTGTTTAAAATAGCGCATCACATTAGCCAAAAAGTTGTTGATAGGCAAACAGAAACATCATCACCGTGTCACCCTTCATTTAGAAATATTGATATCCTCATGCTTTTGAGCCGCTACACTCTCAAAAAGATCTGAGTTGAAATAACACTGCTGGAAAATAAAAATCTGCTGGACATTGTGCCAATCCAGAACCTGATCTGCCTTTGATGCCTCTCTGTGGAGCTTGACAAGGTTCCCAACATACAGAACTCTTCCTATTGTTTGATTAAAATAAAATCTCCTTAAAAATGCCACAACGATATATTTTAAATCCTCAACAAGCATTTTTTTTGGTGTTTATATGATAGCATTTATATGATATTTTTTCAGTTTCCACACCAACAGCCATTAAGTGCCTTAATTTAAACAATGTCATGTTTATACAAGGGACAAAGTCATTTGAATATTTCAGTCTGTACAATGTATAATGTCATTCAGGACTCATATTTTTACTGTGTTATGTTGGCATACTAACATTTGCAAATAAGCACAAATAACAAATTAGCACAAGGGGGATATTTTACAACGATTATGTCATAGATTTGAGAATTGGATTTGAACGCAATGGTGGATGTGAAATGATATTACAATTTATCATAAACTCACACTGTAAAGAGTCTGAGTGACCGAAGACAGGAAAAAAAATTAATTATTTCTGAGTCAAGTTTTACTACATTGGTTACACAACATACTATTAGTTTACATTTTTCACTGAAAAATAGAGCATGACAAATATAATAAGTCGTTAATATTTTAGAGGGCTTTCCAAACTCACATATCAGATCGTCATGGGAGCTCATATATTCTACAATTTCAATCAGTGCATCTATAAAGCACCACATAACTGTCTTCAGGGCACTTAAAAAAGAGCTAAATGGTTATTTGAGTGTGCAGCATAATATAAGTGTGAAAGGCTGCTCTTCTGTGCAGATATGTGGGCACAAATAAACTAAAATGTTGAAAAGAAATGATTAAAATTAATGAATAACAACAACAAACATGTAAAGCGAACACAACTAAATGAATTTAGGCATGTAAACGTGGTCAAGACGACCTGCTGAAGTTTAACCCAAGCTTCAGAATTTGGAAGACAGCAAATTTGAGTGACTTTGAACCTGGCATGGTTGTTGGTGCCAGGCAGCAACCATGCCAGGTGGACTCGTCTCATTATCAGGGGTTGGAGGAGAATAAACAGACTGGTTTGAGAAGATAAAAAGATTCAACCACTCTTTATAACCAATGTACGCAAAATACCACCATACCATCTCTCTCTCAAATTTGGCATAAATAACATAAAACCATGAATCCATCCAGCCTTGTATAAACAGTTCAGGTTGATAGTGTTGGTGTAATAATGTAGGAGATATTTTCTTGGTACACCATGCACCCCTTAGTACCAGTTGAGCATGGTTTAAATACCACAGCCCACCTGAGGATTGTAGCCAACAACGTCCGTTCTTTTTTGACCACGCGGTACCAACCTTCTAATGGCTACCTCCAACAGGATAATGCACCATGTCACAAAGTTCAAATCAGTCATTTTGATCAACCTAAAATGAAACAAATGCTAAAATTGAGGGGATGGGGGACATTAGTGTGGGTTTATGGTCAGCCAAATAATGATAATATGGTATTAGTCTTGCTGCTTTTCTTTGACCTTTGCTAGATCCATTCAAATGCACATCATTTAACCAAATTATCAAAAATAGGACACAAGATAGCAAAATGAAGCTCTTGGGGTCATTTTTGGTATTCAGAGACCCTAAGTGAAATAAAACTGTTCTTAGTTTTCATTAGTTAGTTGGATAGGGTTTGCTGCAGAATATAATATTAGCTGATAGCTTAGCTAAATTCTTAGTTAATAAGCTTGTGATCTGATGGGCTAGGGGGAACAGTTTAGAACTATTTATGAACACTGATCTGTTCTTGTTTTCCATTAAGAAAGCTGAATAAATATCAACATAGAGTGATGACATTGTTTGTGCAAAGCAAAAAAAGTGAAAATTAGAATCCGATTTCACGGCGGTACAGTGGTTGTTCAGATTTTAAGTCTGGATTCAATTTGTAGTTCAAACCCACAGACTGACATTGCCATTCCAAAATACCAAAAATTTTAAAGAACAAGATTTTGCTTTTTATTTCTTTTACAATAATTTCGATTCCTGCATTCTTTCTGTAATAATACACTCAAGTTAGAAAACAATTTGGTTCAGAAACACCTAAAGCGATCGTATATTGTGTGTTATTTCAACTCATCTCTGGTCTTTGTGCAGCTCGTCATGTCCACTACTTCTTCTGGCATTCTCGGGTACAACAGAACACGTCACTATACTAACTGCAATATATGCTTTCTATAGCTTTCTCCTTTCTGTAGGCTGAGACTGAACTGAACTGAGCACCAACCTGTAACAGTACACACGCAAAATAACAGATTATTACTGTAATTATTATTACCATATTATGATTATCATTACTCCCTAATCTAACATGGATTCGGAGATTACACTGACTGACTGACATGCAGTACCTGGGGGTGGTGATGGGGGTTATCTGCAGGGGAGAAGGGGTGTCGGACGAGGGTTTGGGAGCACCAAACAATGCAGGTTAATGATGTCACACCCAGCGGTACCTTGAGAAGCCTGATGGCAGCAGGCAGCTGGCAGAGAACAGTGTGTATGCATGTGTGTGCTGATGGCATGTGTTGTAGCAGTTAGAAGAAGTGAGTCAGCCCTGTGTTTACAGCAAATGCATGCCTGTCTGTGTGTGCGACCTGCAAGAGCATTGTAAAAAAAGAGCAGTGATTAAAAAGCACCTGAAGGTTGGTTGTATAAACAGAGTAAACATGATGGAAAAAACATTGATCCTGCTGGTTTACTGTTGGCTTGAGAGGCTGTTTGTGTGTATTAAAGAGAGTGTGTGTCAGCATAGACTGTATGTGTCCAGTCGTTAACTGGTATCTGAGGAAGGTCAAAGGATTGGAAGGCTTCCTGGAAAAGATGGTCATCTGAAGACCACAAGCACCAGACCTATATCAGTTCAGGGATGTCTCTCAGTGTTTGATAATCGAACTAGAAACAGAGCAGCCTCACCTGATGAGAAGCAACTTGGTTTGTTTGCTTTTTCTGAATCAAAGTCAAGCAGTGGCTGAGTTTATCTCTGAGTTTGCATGTAGCAAAAGGCAGAAGAAAACACTTAAGACAGGTGAAGTTGTACCTACGTTATATGAAGAAAGGTAAGTCATTTATATAGGGTTGTCTGCGTTAGCTGTAGGAAGTAGAAAACGAGCGTATTGTCTAGAGTACATGTCTGCTCTTATTTCAGTGGATGTTGTTGCAGTGAGATAACTGAAGCATTTTTGGGTTCACGTGAAGCAAAGTGGGAGCACAACTCCTAGAGACCTGGTGGATTTTTATTTATTTATTTTTCACCATATTAAACATCAGAGCTTAGGCACAAGAGAATGTAGACCATTAGATAAGGGTACTTTAAATGCTGTCATGAGAAAGATGGTGAAGTCTTTCAAAGTTATTAGGCATTTAGTTAAATGTTTCCCAGAGGCAGTGCTGCTCTGCAGGCAAAAATGAAATGCTAGATGTGTTAAACCTGACTGGTTGAGACCAACTGATAAGCTATTTTGTATGAGTAAAGAAAAGATAACCTATAACTTTTAAGTGGTATAAATCAGTGCAATTCATTATTTAACACTGTGAAGAAAAGGATAACTCCAAATCCAAAATGAAGACTTATGTAGTGTAAAATAGGAGTGCCTTCTAAAAGTAGGCTCATAATTAACATCAGAATGAACTTTACTGTTAACGTTTAGATAGCTATGAATCATTTACAACCCCAATTCCAAAAAAGTTGAGACACTGTAAAACAGAAAGACAGAATGCAATGATTTTCAAATCTCATAAATCCATATTTTATCCCCAATAGAACAGAAAGAACATATCAGATGTTGAAATTGAAATTCTCATCTTATACCATCTCAACACAAAAATAAAAAAGTTGGAACAGGCCAACAAAAGAATGGAAAAGTAACTTGTGCAAATCAAAAACAATCTATTTATGTTTATTGGCAACAGGTCAGTAACACAACTGGATATAAAATGAGCATTTTAGAGAGGCAGAGTCTCTTAGATCTAAAGATGGACAATCTGCTAAAAACTGCATCTGAAATCATCTTTGATAATTCCACCATCTACAGTACATAATATCATGAAAAGATTCAGAGAATCAGGACGAGTGTCTTTGCACAACAGACAAGGCGGAGGGTCAAAATGGGATGCGTATGATTTTCGGGCTCTCTCCACTGCATTAAAATCAGGCGTGATTCTCTACTAGACATCCCTCCATGTTTACTGTCTGTGAACACAGTTTGTTGTGCAAACCACAAATGCAAGTTAAAGCTGTATCATGCAAAGAAGAAGCCATATGTGGCCACGATTCAGAAACGCTAACATCTTCTCTGGGTCACAGCTCAGTTAAAATGGTCTGAGGCAAAATGGAAAACCTTTAGCCATTGAGGCTAAAGAGATGAGAGGAACCATTCAGCTTGTTATTAGCGGACACTTAAAACGCCTGTATTTCTGATGGTATGGGGTTGCATAAGTGCCTATGGCATGGGAAGCTTGCATATCTGAAAAAGCACCCATCACCGCTAAAGAATGCATATGTTCAAATCTAGATGTCTCTTTCAGGAAAGGCCTTGCATATTTTAGCATGACAATGGCTGCGGTTACATGATGTTTTTTAATTCGGAATTAATAATTAGGAGTTAAATAATTCCGAATTAAACTATTTTCCTTCGAGTTTACATGGAAATAGTAATTCCGAATTAAGGTTTACATGGAAAACACGTTAGTTCGGCTTTATCCAACTCCGCTTTAGGTCTGGGGGTTGGGAAGGGTTCTGATTGGATGGGGGGGGGCAGACGTCTTTACATCTACCGGAAGAAAACAAACTTAGCTAACTCGATTAGCAACAACATTTCACTTATTTTTGACCTGGGTGGCGTCTCTATCAGCGAAACCTCCTTCATTTAACCTGGCCGCTTTGAAAAGCTCACAATTTTTATGTTTCCTGCCATCAGTTCTTTTAATTATTTCCAGTTCCTCCAAGCTATTTATTAAATAAATCGTCTCTGCTCTTGACCACCGTTTACTGCGTGCTGCCGTTTTGATAAGAAGCCCAGCGCGGAATATAAGCATCATCGCGACAGACGGGCAAGAGAACGAGCATGCGCAGAAAGACGGGAATTAATTTAAACAGGAATGAGTGTATACATGACCGTGGAATTACTTAATGCGGAATTAAAATGGGAATAAACCAGCCACTTACTTCGGAATTAAGTTTAATTCGGAATTGACATTTTCATATGGAATTAAGTGTTTACATGGTAACTTTTATTTGGCTTTAACTTTAATTCTGAATTAAAGAGGAATTAAACTTCCCGTGTAAACACACCCAATGCTAAATCACATGCTGCATCCATCACAACAGCATGGCTTCACAGGAGAAGAGTCTAGGTGCTGAACTGGCCTGCCTGCAGTCCAGACCTTTTATCTGGAAAGGTACAAAAACATTTGGTGGATCATAAAACAAAAAACCCAGCAACAAAGACCCAGGACTGTTGAGCAACGAGAATCCTGTATCAGACAACATTCCTCTCCTAAACATCTGGTCTCCTCACTTCCCAGAGGTTTATAGTTAAAAGAAGAGGAATGCTACACAATGATAAACATCACCCTATTCCAGCTTCTTTGAGATGTACTGATGCCAAGTCGATATAAACCATTATTTTCCATAAAATTGTGTTCTATTGGGATGACATATATGGGCTTATTGAGATTTGCAAATCATTTCTTTGTGTTTTTTTAATGCTTTCCACAGAACCTTAACTTTATTGGAATTGGAGTCGTATCCATAAACTACTTACATATAAATAATATGTAATAATGGTTTCATTGCCATGTTCTTATCTTAAAACAATTGAACTTACATAGTTTTGAGAGAATAGTATTGACTATGATGATGAAAATATTTGTAGCATCATATTGACCACTGCAGGTTTAAGAGTTTGGTATAGCATCATTATAATTACCTTTAATTTACCTATAAAATAACCATTACTCAAATGGTGTTAATATGCAGTTTTCTCCACATAGTTACCAAAGCAAAAATCACCCAGGAATAAGAATAGCACCATTAATATATAACTTAAATCTGTCAGTAACCTGTGTTTTATTCCAAAATGAGTGGATGGCCTCACCTTGCCTGTACTGTAGTGGTTTGGTATAAAGTCAAACACAAGAACCAGAGCAGCCCACCTTTGAAGAAACAGTTTTAAAGCCTGATTTAAAACTTTTCACACTAAAAAAAATGTATCTTTTTGGACATTCATCTACTCAATCAAAAATACTAAATACGATGCTAAGGTTAAGAGTTCTCTTGGCCTGTAATTGCTTCTTATTGTCAGTTAGGGACAAAACAACTGCAGCGACTGAAACAACCGTTCAGTCTCCAAGAGCACCAAAGACTGGAGCAGTGTTGTATTTAGGTGGCACCATTTGAACTTTTTGAACCAGCACCACAAGCACCAACGGGTATACGTGTGTGTTTTTAGATACATTTATGTACTGTTAGTGCACCAGTAGCACTGTCACATGAATTACAGTTAGAGTTTAAACTAATTCATTGGTGTGTTGATGCATTCAGAAATATTAAAAACAGAAAGTTAGGGCATCTATGTAGGCCAAGCGCCCTCTGGAGGAGGTTTGAACTCCAGCTGTTATGACACAGTAAAGCCAGAAGACATCAGTTTCAAGGTTGGGCAGGACTTGTGTGTATGAAGTTTTACAGTACAGAAACCCTGTGCCTGTATATGTGTATAAATCAGCAAAGTAGCACCAGGGGACTAAGGTAAGCCAGTGGTCTATACGGTATCTGGGAAAGCAGTCTTTTACAGTGTATGTGTGTTTATTGTTTGTATGTCTGCTTCATATCATATTGCACGAGCCAACCTTCATGTACTGTATACTGTTTGTAGTCATCAGTGTGTGTGTGTGCATGTGTGTGTGACTGAGAGAGAGAAAGAGAGGGAGAGGGAGAGAGAAAGAAAGAAAGAGAGAGAGAGAGTTGTTGTGTGACTAGTTGCAGGCAAAGTACTCCTTCAGCGGGGCAAAGAGGTGCCTGATGACAGGGACGCTCCAGGAACGTCCCAGCAGCCTTTGCCTCGCCAGACGACTCATGTTGGATACATCGGTGTAGTGGACGGGGAAGCCAAAGACCCTGAAAAAATATTTACACCTGGAATGGTTAAAATAAACATGTCAAAGTGAGCAAAAAAAAAAAAATAAACAGTTATTCTTCTAGGAAATAAATTAATCAGGAAATTATTAAAATTCATTGCTTTAAATGGTTTGAAAACATTTGTAGTTTTTGACAACCCAAAATAAATTTTTTGCTGCTTCTTGTTTTCTCTTACTGTAAACTGAAAAATGTTGGGGCTTTGATCTCCAAAACTGAAAATTAAGGCATATTATGAAGATTATTTACCTATTCTATAATAATTAGGAGACAAAACAATAAGAGGATAAAACAACCAGGAGCATAGGGCCATGTGAGGTAACTGGCATACCACACACAGCAGTTATTTTCTCCCACATAAATTAAAACACTGAAACTCAGGAATATCTAAATTTGAGGGAGTTCTGAGCTCATTTTCAATATTGTCAATATTCTATCTATAACTGTTAAAATAAAGCTGCCATAGAAGTCTGAGACTCTTCATTTATTTCTTAGTATGACAACTGCCAAAATCAGCGGGGGATCAAATCCTTATATAATTTTTTTTTTTTTTTTTTTTTTTTTTGGACAATGACAGACTTTATGAGACTATGGTTTTTGTCTTAATACAATGACACAATGGATTTGAAATGCAAAAATCAAGATGTGATCAAAAGTGTGACTTCAGCTTTAATCAAAAGGGTTTTACAAAAATATGGCTTAACATTTAGATCATTTAGGAATTAGTTGTTCTGGCATTTTTATAGCTGTTTGACTGGAAATTCTGATATGCAGTCAAAGGAGATTTCAATGTGATTAAAGGATGTCATCATTGGGGTGAAAAAAACAACATAAATCTATGAGAGACAGCAAAACTGTTAGGTGTGGCCAAATCAATAGTATCGTACATTCTTAAATTAAAAATACAACACCTTGGTGAGCTCAACAACATCAATAGGCCTCAAAAACAACTTAAGTGGCTGGTCGCAAAGTCCTTTCCTTGTTCAAGTAAAACCAGTCAATAATACTTTGGAGAAGGTAAGTGTATTGACATGTCTTCATAGCATAAATATAAATGATTTCCAAACCACTGGTAACATTCTGGAACAGGAAACCCAAATTAGACTTTGCCAGAACACATCTAAAAGTATGGAGAAATAGAGAAACACCTTATGATCCCAACCATACAACATCATGTGTCAAATAGAGTGCAGGTAGTTCGATGACATAAGCATGTATCGCTGTCAGTGGAACAGTCTCACTGGTGTTCATTAGGCCCTAATCACCGAGGATTAATTGGATTTCATATGTTTATTATTAATTGTAATTATCTATCCAACCATTATCTATAACCGCTTAATCCTATGCAGGGTCACAGGGATCTGCTGGAGTCTATCCCAGCTCTCTTTGGCAGAAAGGCAGGGGTACACTCTGGATAGGTCACCAGTCCATCACAGGGCCGCATGTAGACAAACAACGATGTACACTCACAATCACTCCTACGGGCAATTCTGAACCACGACTCAACCTGACATGCATGTCTTTGGACTGTGGGAAGAAGCAGGAGTACCTGGAGGAAACCCAAGCAAGCACGGGGAGAACATGCAAACTCCTCATAGAAAGGCCCCTGCTGAGGTTTGAACCAGGAACCTTCTTGCTGTGAGGCAACAGTGCTGACCACCAAGCCACTGTGCTGCCGTATTATAATTATTAATCAATAATAATTTATAACTAGAAAATTTCAGAGAAATTTTAAGGCATGGCCAATGAGGCTGCCCATCTGTGAAACCAGTGACGAATCATGCTTCTCCACCTGGCAATCAAACAATAAAGACATGGATGGAAGAGTCTGGTGTGGATGAACTTGACTGGCCTGCACAGAGTCCTGACCTCGACCCGATAGAAGACCTTTGGGATGAATTAGAGGGCAGAGACTGAGAGCCGGACCTTCTCGGCAAACATCAGTGTGTGACCTCACAAATGCACTTCTAGAAGAATGGTCAAAAATCCCCATAAACACACTTCCTAAACCTTGTAGACAGCCTTCCCAGAAGAGTTGAAGCTGTTCTAGCTGCAAAGGGTGGACCCACGTCATATTGATTAGGAACGGAGATGAACTAAACCTCATTTGTGAGTTAAGGCAGGTGAGCGAATACTTTTTGGTGTGCGTGTGTGTGTATATGAAATGAGAAATTAAAAGGTAAACCCACAAGAAATTCATGTATAAATAAACGAATGCTTATTACTTTCATTTTTCTTTATGAATTTGTGAAAGGGCTGAGGAGGAATAAAACCAGACAGAAAGAAACACCACTGTACCTTTCCATCTCAGTACACCAGAGGATGTCTTCCTTGTTGTCCATGTAGACTGGGAAATGCTCATCTTTCCCCTGCTTCACAGAGTTGGAGCGTGTCGTTATCGTACGCAACTTCTCAAACTAGAATTAGGATCCAGAACCAAATACACAAAAACAGATACACACATACATATTTTTCTTAATCTTACAAGCAATCATCCTTTAGTAAAACAGTTTCCTATAACATATGACAAAAAGTAAAATAATTTATTTTCAAAAGAATCCACTATTTCGTTGTGCTGGGTAGCTGGCTCAATGACAAATAAAGCTATTCATTCATTCATTTAAAATATTCTCACAAACCCAAGCAAAAAAAAAAAAAAAAAGACAAACACAGCTGCTGCAGCAGGAAAATGGAGGGGGGATAGGGGATCTTTTTTGTCATAATAACCCATGAAAGAAAAAAAACACTTATAAACTTGTGTATCTGAGTCTACTTCATTATATTGAAACGTTTTTTTTATTTACACCAAAATCTAAAAAAGGTCAAGAAAACTCATAAAACATATTTGGACTATATCTGATTCTACTGTCCACTTGCAACAGATTAAGACTATGCAACCATTGTACGCACACGTGCACTCACACATAAACAGACAAACCTTAGCTGTGCGGCCATGCTCAAGGCACTCTTGCAGGTCCAACTTGTCATTTGCCATAGGCGTGAGTGGTCTTATAAACAAAAGGTGAGGAAAAACAGATACCTTAAATTAAAGTTGTTTTTAGATAAATCAACTAAGAGAAACACAATCCTCACAACTCACATCCGGTCATCTGTTTGCATGCCATTACCTGGACATTCCTGGCAGGTTTCCCCAGAAATAGCGAGCACGGTGGGCAGCAGAGACTTCCTTAGCATCAATCATCACTGGATTGCACTGAGGAGAAAAAGCAGCATTATTTAATTTGTCCTCTTGATTCTTTTAAAGAGCAGACCACTATTAAGCAGACGAACATCATTATATCAGGCGTTTCCCTTGTACTGCATCCAGAATACTCAGTATTGAACTTATGGAGAAAGTGCAGGGTCCCTCTGTGTAAACATGACCAGTATAGAAATTCATTCATCCCTCTTTCAGTTAAGCTCATTAATGAGCAAATGAAGGATAAACAGAAACTCGAGGAGCTCGAGTTGTCTCGCGCGGGGGGCAGGGAGTTTGTGGCTGTGCACTGTGCCCGACAGAGAGAGAGAAAGAGAGAGAGAAGCGCGGCTCGCGAGGCAGACAGCAGCCATCAGCAGCCAAGTGATGGCTTCAAACCTAGCGGTTTGAGTGCCAGTGAGTCGCTAAATCACCAGAAAAAGTCGCTAGATTTGTCGCTAGTCGCTTTTTACAAATTAAGTCGCTAGGGGAGTCTGGAAAGTCGCTAGATATAGCGACAAAGTCGCTAAGTTGGCAACACTGATTGGGAGGGAGATGCTCGTGTGCTGAAGGTGTGCTGGAAAATGCGGACCGGATATTCGGGAAACACAGAGCAAAACCTGGAATGGGTTATCTGAATAATGCGCTGCGCGGTGCACTGGAAAACCCGGAACGGACTTTGGAAAAAAAAATGGATCGGGAGTCTGGATCGGCATTTTTAGGGCTTGCCGATCCGATACCGATCCGCATTTTTTGCTCATATCGGCGGCCGATCCGATCCGAATATCGGGACACCTCTAATATATATATATATATATATATATATATATATATATACATATTATATATATATATATATATATATATATATATATATATATATATATATATATATATATATATATATATATAAAACATGATATAGAAATTTTAGCCATATCTTCTAGCCTTACTTCTATCGATGCAAAAGTTCTCCAACGGGAGACAACTAAATTAATGTAAATTAATTTTGACTTATCACTTACTTACTCTTTACTTGCTTACTTACTACTCCAGCAGTATTTTAAATTTGCATATCATAAATTTGGCTTAACAATGTTAATTTCATGTGACACGTTCTAACTTGGTATGTGGCAAAAACTTTTTAAAAGGACTTAATAAGAGCAACAGAAAAAGCATCAGTTGAAACAAAAAATAGTTAAAATTAGAATATATATAATATATAAAATGTTTGTGTGTGTGTGTGTGTATATAGCCTTATAAGTGCTGTATTTACTGACAATTGGCTAATTTCTAACTTTACACTGCTTCACCTCAACTGTGAAGAAGCCAGACATATAAATCTTAATTACCAAAACTCTATGTCCATACAACGGCAGAAGGAAGTGATAAACTTGTAAGTTCAAGGAAAAAGACCTCCTTCACACACACACCCACACACCTTTTCTGTGATCACAAAGGAACACAAAATGAGCATCATCCCACACAAGGACACTATGGAACACACTAACATCTGTATGTGAGGCCAGCCTTCAATTTTCTATTGTTGAGATATCATCCTTCAAGACTGATGGAAACATTGCAGTCTGCAGTTTATGTGAAAGAAAGACCAGAATTTGCACTTTAATTTGTCGTTTGTGTCAGTCTAATTACATCAGATCTAAACAAATAAATCAGGTCATGTTCAGTTACTCAGTACTTGAGTAATTTTTTCAGCAGATACGTTTTAACTCTTACTTAAGTAGTTATTTGGAAGAGTACTTTATACTTTTACTTGAGTAACATTATTTTGATGTAACACGACTCGTAAAAGTAAAATTTGTGGCTAATCTACCCGCCTCTGTCCATACCATCCACAATTAAATGTGTTTATTACAAATATTATGAAATCACTATCATACTATTTAAAGAGACTGAAGCAATGAAAGTCACTGCAACAGTTAATGTCCGTTTGGGTGTTTTTAAAAACTGGTTCATGTGCGAGAAAAGCTGATGCATGGTGTTTTGGATGTTCACATCGCCAGTGTTGTACCTGAACGCGTTCATTGAAAGAAAGTTCATGAATTAGGTCTCATTTTTGCGAACGTGAACTGAGCGCGTTCTTTTTCCCCTTCACGAGCATGGAGCGTGAACGACTTCATTTGGGCAGTTGTGAACAACGCTCTTTCAAAGTTCACGCACGGTCAAAACTGTGCCAGGTTTCCAGCGAACCCCATTTAAAATCCACCACAAACGAGCCTGATATGTATCTTTGGAAATCAATCAAACATGGCAACACGGGCTGTCGCTTCAGTCACGCTAACAATTGCGTTAGCAAATGTTTAAAACGATCATGAAGGAAGATGAAAGCTGCAGTTACCCAGAGCCGGAGGAGCGACCCGACTGCTGGGGGAGAATTGAAATATTGAAATGGGGGAAAAAAACATTTGCACCTTAAAGACCTGTTTTGTCTTATAATAAAGACCATTTGGCAGCAAGTTTTTCCTCATATTTTTAATATACTGTAGAGCAGTGATTCCTAAAGTGTGGGCCGCAGCCCCCTGGTGGGCCGTCGTGGGACTGCAGGTGGGCTGTGAGAGGTCATTAAAATTAAACAAATGTGTTTTAAATCCTTGATCTTTTTAAAATATGTTTTTAATTACTGTAAAATATTCATGACATGATTAAAAAAAACATTAAGAAATAATAAAACAAACCAGTTAAGTGTTATTCTACTGTCATCTTAACTTAATATGACAAGTGTCACCTTATTTGTTGACCCCTTACATTAATATCGGATCATGGTTCCTTGTCCTGTATGTTGATCACAGTTGTGATTAAAGGTTTCGGTGGGCTGCAGAGATTTTTCACCTTTCAAATTGGGCCTTGGTATTCTAAAGTTTGGGAATGGCTGCTGTAGAGAGAAGCTGAAACGGAAATTACAGTTTTAGATGGGCTGTCCCTTCAATGCTAATGTGAACCCTGGTTGGTTAAGGATTCAGAATTGGACCAATAGTTTTTGACAGTTAAAATGGATAAAATAATTGCCGTTTGTGGTGGGGTAGTATATGATCAGTGGTAATCATTTTGACAAATATTTGCTTGCAGCAACATTAAAAAAAGAATTTTTTAAAAAATGAACTAAAAATGAACTATTTATTTCATTTTTTTGAAATGGTGAACTGAACTAGTTAATTTTAATTTCTGTGGACTATGAACTTGAACTGCACATCGCCTATGCATCTGGTTCAAAGATTCCCATAAAACAGCTCTCACAGGAGTGTGTCGCACTTCCCTGCAGCTGGAAAATGCATGTTTCACATAAATCGTACATTTTTCCATCAATCAGGACCAAAAACTAGAATTATACTTGAAGTGTATCCCCGTTTGTGTATGAATTTTAGTCTGAGCTGCTTTGTGTTTGTAAGATTTGCATACCTCTAAAAAACGAGAAATGTCACGTTTGTCGCTGACTCCCATTGCAACCACATTCTCAAACAGCCAAAAGAACGGTCGCTGGTCACCAGGTTTAGGTCGTGCTTCGTGCAGCAGACGATAAAACTCAAAAAACAAACGGCCAGTTCCCTCTGTGGGAAAATGAATAAAGGTCAGTCTTTAAATTTAATTTTAAATGGAAAGCGTTATTTATTTTTTTATTTAAATGTCTCTGCAACAGAAATATAAGATAATAAGATCTTTGCCTCTATACTGAGACATTTTACCATAAAGGCCTTTCCTAGCAGGGTTAACTATGGAGAGGTCATTGCAGGGACTTCCTCCAATCACCAGGTCAAATGGTCCCCACTCTTCAATCTGACAGAGAAAACAAAATGTAAAATCAGCATGTAGGAAAGACATTTGTAAAATAATTAAAAACTATTATTTGATTAACAACCTCCTCATGGCCTCAGAAAATGGATGAGTGTCCAGACTAGTTCTGGTGGACCTCATTGCTGCTTTTGATACCATCTATCACAGCATTGTACTGCACAGGTTAGAGCATGTTATTAAAGGCAGGTTTAAGTGGTAGGGTTCAGTGCTTGAGCCAATCTTCTTCACTCAATACATGCTGCCCTTGGGAAATATTATCCAGAGACACCACATACATTTTCATTGCTATGCTTATGTCACGCAACTACATTTATCCATGAAACCAAACAAAACAGAACTGTGAGTAAAACTTCAAGCACGTCTTAAGGATATTAAGACCTGGATGTCCACAAACCTTTTGCTTTTAAATTCTGCTAAAACTGAGGTTATTGGTTTTGGTCCCAAATTCCTTCAGAACAGATTGGCCAACTTTACGCTTGCCTCCAGTACAACTGCGAGAAACCTTGGGAGTTATTTTTGATCAGGATATGTTGTTTAAGTAGCATATTAATCATGTTTGTAAGACTAAATTAAAAACTAGTCAATGCATTTCTCACTTCTAGACTAGATTACTGAAATTGATGATAAGCAGGATGTCCAAATAATTTGCTGAATAACCTCCAACTGAGCCATAATGAAGCAGCATGGGTGCTGACAGGAATCAGCAAGAGACATCATGCCTCTCCTATGTTAGCCTCCCTCCACTGGCTTCCTGTGAAATTTCAAATCAAATCCAAAATTCTGTTTCTCGTATATAGGGCACTTGATGGCCAAGCTCCTCGTTATTTACAAGACCTGATTATGCTTTTGCTCCAAATAGAGCTCTCCGCTCTCAGAGTGCAGGTTTACTTGTAGTGCGTAGAAGATTCAGTTCAATTCAATTTTATTTGTATAGCACCTGTTACAATGGCAATTGTTTCTAGGCGCTTTACAGAGACCCAGAGCATGACCCCTAGCAAATATCATTACTAAAATTATAATATTATATCCTAATCAAGGATAATGGCAAGTAAAAAAAAAAAAAAAACTCCCACAGAAGGAGAAAAAAACCTTTAAGCCAAACAGTGGCAAGGAAAAACTCCAATTTGAAGAAGAAACCTTGAGCAAGACCTGGCTCATATGGGGGGACGTTTCTGCCAAAGGCCAGTTGGGTAAAGACAGAAAAAAGAGAGGGGAGACAGGACAGAGAGAGGAATGTAGGACAGAGAGAGGAGAGCACACAAATGACTGAATGAAATGACTACATAAACAGATGCAGGTAGCAGCACTGAGATGAGATGGTCAGAGGACTAGGTTGCCAGTTACCACGCCAGTCGGCACCCTGAACACATCTACACACACAGGTGGAGGTAAACGCTGGGATGGCCAGAGGATGGAACTGCAATTCAACATGAAACTCAGGAAACTCTGGCCTGCAAACATACAGAAAGAAAAGAGAGAGAGAGAAAAAAAGGGAGGCAAAACAGCACAACAACCTACAGGAAAGAAAATGGAGCACAGTTACAGTAACAAGGTGCTCCTAATCAATTATGGAATGAGCTGGAGGAGAAGAATGGGAGGAGAAAAGGGAAGGAAAAAGAGAAGAGCAGTGGAGACGCTGCTCAGCAGATCATGGTGGCGTCCCCCTGCAGCGTAGGCCTATAGCAGCATAGCTATGACGAAGCTGTGAATAAGACAAGCCTACTCTAACTATTAGCCCTTACACACTATTGTTTAGACTAACTGTAGGCTTTACTAAACATAAATGTTTTCAATTTAGTTTTAAAGATGGAGGTGGTGTCAGCCTCCTGAACCCAAACTGGTAGCTGGTTCCATAATAAAGGTGCCTGGTAGCAGAAGGCCCATCCTCCAAATCTACTTTTAGATATTCTAGGAATGACAAGTAGTCCTGCACTCTGAGAGCGGAGAGCTCTATTAGGAGCATAACATGCTATCAGGTCTTATAAATAACAAGGAGCTAGGCCATTAAGGGCCTTAAATGTGAGAAGCAGAATTTTAACTAACCGATAATTACTATCAATATATTTTGTCCTATATAATATGGCCGGGATATTTGTCCCTCTCCTCACTCTGTCCTATCGCCCTGTTTTCTTCCCTTGTCCAGCTGGCCTTCAAGAAAGTTCACTCTGGCTGATAAGCCAGGTCCTGTTCCAGGTGTCTTCACTTTTAAAGGGGAGTTTTTCCTCTGCCACTGTTTGGCTTAAAGGCTTAAAGGAGTTTTTTTTTTTTTTTAACTTTAATATTTGTTAGTCAGTTGGCTATAACTTTAATTACTTATAGTTAATGATATTTGCTCGGGGGTCATGCTCAGGGTCTCTGAAAAATGCCTGGAGACAATTTGTATTATAATACATACTATTAAATAAACTTGAATTTAATTGAATGTAGGGTTTATGTACATGAAAATTATACACTTTGCCATGCTAAAAGGATGCTGAAATCATGAGGTACTTCACTTACATGCTTGCGGGTTACGTTGCGTACGTCTCCCACATACATGATGCGTCCCTGGTGTCGAACCATTCCGACAGTGATGGAGTCTTCACATACTTCAGATGCAATGTACTTGTCCACCTGGATGCCCAGATCTTTCAGCACTAGCAGACCTGAACAGAACACACCTAAAAAACTTACATCCATTTTTTTAACCTGTATTGTTTACAACTTGATGTTGAGATTATTTCAAAGGCCAGAAAGACTTCCTTTTAACCTCGTACAATAACAAGGCCAGAGAAAAGCCTGTTACTACAAACTTAGATGAGTTACTTAGATGCAGCCCTGTACATGTATACCTGTGGCAATGCCGTCAAATAGGGAGAGGACTCTAATTGGTTGCCTCTTCTCTGCTGCAACTGGAGGATACAACTTGGCTGGTTCCTAGGTACAAGAGTTACGGTAAAGAAGAGACACTGATGAGAGCAAAAGTTTTAAATAAGTGTAGAAGAATATTAAGTTGCACGCACACAGGCTCATCTTATCATGCATCAGCAAGCAACAACAACATATTTTTATAGCGCCTTTCCACTGTTACAACCCACTGTCTCTCACTGTCACACACAGACACCTTTATGAGAAATGTTTTATTAGACCAAATTATTCCTATAATTACTCTAACCATCCATTGTCCTCCACTTATCCGCAGTCAGGTCGTGGGGGCAGCCGCCCTAGCAGAGAGGCCCAGACTCCCTCCCCCCAGCTGCCTCCATCAGCTACTCCAAGAGAACACTGAAGAGTTCCCAGGCCAACTGAGAGAAAGAGTCTCTCCAGTATGTCCTTGTGTCCATTTCGTGGTCTTCTTCCAGCTGGACATGCCAGAAAGACCTCTCCTGGGCGGTGTCCAAGAAACATCCTAACCAGATGCCCGAACCACCTCCTCTCGATGTAAAGGAGTAGTGGCTCTACCTTGAGTCTCTCCGAAATGATCTCCCTATCTCTAAGGTAGAGTCCAGCCATCCTGCAGATGAAACTAATTTCAGCTGCTTGTATTTGTGATCTAATTCTTTCAGGAACTACCCACAGTTCATGACCAGAGGTGAGGGTTGGAGCAAAGACGGAACAGTAAACAGAGAGCCTTGTATTTTGGCTCAGCTCTCTCTTTATCATGACAGACCAGTACAGAGTCCGCACCTTCAGCAGTCGCTGTACCGATCCGCCTGTCAATTTCCTGCCCCATTCTTCCATCACTCCTGAACAAGACCCAGAGATACTTAAACTCTTCCACTTGAGACAGAACCTCACTCCCAACCCGGAGCAGGCATTCTACCCTTTTCAGACTCGTCTCAGAATTGGAGGTGCTGATTCTTATCCCTATTGCTTCATACAAGGCTGTGAAGCGCTCCAGTGAGAGCTGAAGATCTCCACCCGATCGTGCTAACAGGACCACATCATCCACAAAAAACAGAGACCAAATCCTGACATCACTGGAACCTTTCCGCTACTTAGCTGCGCCTACAATTTCTGTTCATAAGCATATGAAAAGAATCAGTGACAAAGGACAGCCCTGACAGAGTCCAACTCTCACTGAAAATGAATAGAAACTTAAAACCAGCAATGCAACTTACAACTGGACCAAACTCCCACTCGGTTTGCACAGGGACCGTAACAATGGGACCAGTGCCCCATACCCCCAGAGTACTCCCAATGGACACCCTGAGGGACATGGTCAAATGTCCTCTCCAAATCCCGCACATATGTGGACTGGTTGGGCAAATTCCCAAGATAATACTCCTATTTATTACTCTTTCCTCATGTGAGAAGGCAGCCTGTGCACACCAGGACGGCGAGGAGGTGGACACAGGAGGCTGCTGATGCACTTCAGGACTGCTTTGAGTCAACTGACCGGGATGTTCTCTGTGATCCTCATGGGGAGGACATTGATGACATGACTGACTGCATCAAAGACTACATCAGATTCTGTGAGGACACCACCATGCCAGCCCGGACTGTCCGCTGCTTTCCCAACAACAAGCCCTGGATCAGTGGCACCGCCAGCCGGAATCCTGTACGCACTGTGCGTACAATTTTTTTTAAAGGTGTGAAAAAAATATATAGTTGTTGTTGTTGTGATTGTTTTTGGGGAGGAGATAATAAAGATGCTGGTTTGTAATAGGCTAAACATGCTGAGTCCACTTATTTTTTAAGCCAATTAATTGAAGCATAACATAAGGGCCAATGATTGTCATTCACGTCATCCGTCAGTAAGTGATTTTGAATTCTGGCGCTATATGCTTCTTCTACTCTATGTAGCCTACCTCTATGTGGTGATTACGCTTCGGTCCGGTAGTTTTATAGAAATGTCGAAAAGACAGTTGAGCCTTTTCCAGGCATTTGAAAGAAAAAGAACTAAGCCTGCTATTGTTACAACACACAGAGCAGTGAGAATGAAGGCGCAAGCAGCAGTCAGGCAGGACGGGAAGATGAGGTAGCTAGCTATGATGCTAGCTCTTCTGCCTCTCTGGCAGTTGTTGCAGCCGCGGCCAGTTCACACCCAAGCCCCGAGCTACGGGAGCCATAGACTTAATTTCAAATAGGTAGGAACATGATCCTATTATTATTAAGTGTGTTTTTACCATGTGTCTCTGCCTGGTGCGCTGTCACCATTAGCGTTTTGCTGGGCTGTTTTCATCTGTGTTTCTGCACGCTGTCACCATCCTCTGCTGTAAAACCTAACTGATCTTCATTTTTTCGTTGAGTAAAAATCTACTTTGAATTATGGAATTGATTAGAATCATTTCTTGTTGATATATATATATATATATATATATATATATATATATTTTTTTTTTTTTTTTTTTTTTTTTTTTTGGGTTTGGAGTTTAAACATCTGTTGGCTGTGTAATTTCTCTCTTCCTATGCTTAGCGTAGGGGAGAGCGGGGTCACTTTATGGATCACTTTATAATATTTTCCTCTCTGCACAGAGATGCATTTATTTATAGTATTAGCATTTTATAGTGAGTAGCATACATATGTCTCCCGACCACGTTTGCAAATGAAATCAAATGCTGGTCTGCAGCGCGTAATGTCGTTATGTGTTTAATTTTAAATTTAAATCAACAGGTAGGCTAATCAAAAGCAAAATTTTCTGACCTTCATGTCGCGGGTTCTAATCTATCAAATTCCCACATCCAGCTCATGCTCTGGCAGCTGTGCAGGGTGCTGAACTGGGGTGACAGTTACAGTATTACTCTAAGCGGAGCCGCGGAGCCGCGGAGCCGCGGAGCCCTGTGGCTTGTTTGCGAATTGCACCAGCCGCTGCTCAGAGACTGGCGGGTGGTGGTGGCGGTGGTGTGGTGTTCTGTGCGTACTATAAAACTGAGTCCTGGCGGCGCTACTGCCCTGGATTACCAGTGACCTGAAAACACTTCTGAACAAGAAGAAGAGGGCTTTCAGGTCTGGAGACAGAGAGGAGCTGAGGAGTGTTCAACATGAACTCAGAGAGATGCTGAGGACATGTAAGGACACCTACAGGAAGAAGCTGGAGGCCAAACTGCAGCAGGACAGTGTGAAGGGCGTGTGGACGGGTATGAAGCACATCACAGGATTCAGAGGGAAGGACAGACAGACAACAGGGAGCCTGGACAGAGCAAACCAGCTCAACCTTTTTTCAATAGGTTCAGCTCACCTCCTGCCGTGCCCCCATCACCTCCAGTGACACACTCACACTGGCTGTGGTTACATGATGTTTTTTAATTCTGAATTAATAATTAGGAATTAAATAATTCCGAATTAAACTATTTTCCTTCGAGTTTACATGGAAATAGTAATTCCGAATTGAGGTTTACATGGAAAACACGTTTGTTCGGCTTTATCCAACTCCGCTTTAGGTCTGGGGGTTGGGAAGGGTTCTGATTGGATGGGGGGGGTTGGGGGAGACGTCTTTACATCTACCGGAAGAAAACAAACTTAGCCAGGGCATAAAATTAGAGTTTTTATCAAGTCGCCCCTGGCTACCAGGTTTTTGAAGTTGGTAGCCAGCTAGCAGTTTTGGTCGCCAGTGTTTTTCGTCGCCCCATACATCAGGGGTTAATATGGCACCAGCAGCATTGTCATTTATGAAAAACTCCTATTATCCTCTACTATCACTACATTTCAGAAGCATTTACAAGCATGAAAGCACATTTTATTCTGTTTCCATGATGCTTACTATGAAAACTAATATTATTTCTTTTTTGTTAACACCAGAAGTGCCAAGTAGGTCATTTTTACCTCCTAGCATTTTCACATGTTTGTATTTCTGTTAAAATAAAACCCCTACATCTGTAAGTTCATGACTTTTTCTAAAATGGATTAATTAATCATTCAGTGTATTTTGGTGAGTGTGTGATAAAATGAATATGACCATTTATACCTGGAACCGCAGAGGGGGTCAATTTTACCCCCTCATATAAACGCTGTAAACAGCTGTCATTTTATGCGCCACGCCCCTCCGCGCCCCACTGCCTGTTGCTTGGCAACGCTCAAACTTTATGGCATTATCGGACTTTGACAGTTATTGTCATCACTAAATCTTTCAAACAAACAGCAAAATTTAAGACATGAATCCAACAAAAACAACAGCCTGGCTGTTGTACCAGGATCTGAGGGAGGGAGAGTCAGAAAGAGCGGAAATAACGGTAGATGTGAGTGAGGAGGAATCGGTGGGGGGGGGACCGATGACCCGTCATTTTTACCAGGTGATACGACATCAACTGAGGATGAGGAGGTGAATTTATGAAAAAGACCCTGGCTTCTATAAGTGAGGGGTCACCGCCACATACATTCAGTCCTCAGACACAGTGGGGGCTCGCGGAAATACTGACAGGTAAATTTGAAAGTCATGCGTTTTAGTTTCCTCTGGTTCTAATCATTTAGTATTTTAGCGAGGCTACGACTCTGACTGATCTAATCATAAATATTTATATTGTTCAGAGCTTAATCTGTGTATCAGCTACATGAGGCGGCCAAGGACGGAACCGTTTGGACCCAAAAGCTGGGACCGCGGGCCGGGAGAGCCCAGTCCACAAATGTCCCGGTGGAGAGAGGTGGTCCAACTGCATACACGCGCCGCAACATTGACGACCCTATAAATACGTTCATGTACTTGATGGACCAGGTGATACAGCACACCTGTGACTGTACGGAGGCGGAGCCGCGCCGGTGGAGAGTAGGGCTGGGAATGGAGTCATGTGTGCGTGAGAGGAAGCACGCAGCGGTAATCCGTTTTTCCAAAATGATTAAAATATCTGTGATTGACATCTGAAATCTGTTGTTTTGTATTGTAAATAGTCTGTCATTCGATTGCTGTTGTTTTCATGTTTGTGTTAACATTCAGCTCCTACAGTTTGTTGATGAACGTACCGATGTATTTATTTGTGTGGCTGAGAGAGAGAGTGCGCAGCGTTCTACCGCGTAGAAAAAAAGCTTGCAAAAATATAAATTTGAAACACTTATTTTGACAAGTGTCCATCATTATTATTTCAGAAATATTCAGGAATGAGCCACGTTACAACTATTAGAAATGACATGTTCACATCACTGACGCTGTTGCAGCGATGGGGTGAAAATGAAGTTTGGAATCTTGTCGGTTCTAGTGTTAACTATTCTGTTGTGTATTTTTATGAGGTTATTTACCAAAATGATCCATTTTTCTGTGGAGTAGATTCAGTGATGGACAAAACTGAAGACAGACAAATGCAAAAGTCCACCTGTCAATCGCTGGGTCAGGCGCATGTGTAGTTATGACTTCCGGCAAATGATGTGCACCCAAAACAGGGCCACTTTCCGATATTTCTAATAATAAACCTTGTTTCTAAAGTTCTAAATAAACTTTGTTTCTAAGTTATTTAGATATGTTTGCCTTGGTGACACATGACAAATGTGCAGAAATCATAAAAAAAAAAAAAAAAATTCCTAAGTTGATGGTGGATTTTGTGTCCCTCGCCACTGGCGACAAGGCCAGTCGGTTAGCAACAACAACATTCCACTTATTTTTGACCTGGGTAGCGTCTCTATCTGCGAAACCTCCTTCATTTAACCTGGCCGCTACAACTTTGAAAAGCTCACAATTTTTATGTTTCCTGCCATCTGTTCTTTTAATTATTTCCAGTTCCTCCAAGCTATTTATTAAATACATCGTCTCTGCTCTTGAACAGCGTTTACTGCGTGCTGCCATTTTAAAACTTTGTTTTGAAAACAAGCCCAGCGCGGAATATAAGGGTCATCGCGACAGACGGGCAAGAGAACGAGCATGCGCAGAAAGACGGGATTTAATTTAAACAGGAATGAGTGTATACATGACCACGAAATTATTTAATTCGGAATTAAAATGGGAATAAACCAGCCACTTACTTCGGAATTAAGTTTAATTCGGAATTGACATTTTCATATGGAATTAAGTGTTTACATGGTAACTTTTATTCGGCTTTAACTTTAATTCTGAATTAAAGAGGAATTAAACTTCCCATGTAAACGCACTGACTGTCCCAAATGGCTCCGCCCTGCCCCCCGTTTTCTCCTGCTCAACACCTCTCAATCTGCCCCTTCTCCACCTCTGAAGACATCAACACCAACCCCCACACAATGGTGACTACAGGCCAGACGAAGAGACAGCTGGAAAGACTGAACCAGCGAAAGGCTGCAGGCCCTGATGGCATCACCCCCAGGATCCTGAAGACCTGGGGGTGATGCCATCAAGACCTGTGCCAGCCAGCTGTCTCCTGTACTGACACATCTGTACAACCTGAGCCTGAGTCAGGAGAAGGACCCAGTGCTGTGGAAGTCCTGGTTCCAGTCCCCAAGAAGCTGATGCCATCTGACCCAGCAGACTACAGACCAGTCGCTCTCACATCCCATGTGATCAAGGTCCTGGAGAGACTGGTCTTGGCTCAGCTGAAGCCACAGGTGAGGATGTTTCTGGAACCCTTGCAATTTGCCTACCAGCCATGTTTAGGAGTCGATGACGCTGTAATCTACCTGCTGCAACGAGCTCATATGCATCTGGATGGTGGGGGAGACACTGTGAGGATCACATTCTTTGATTTCTCCAGTGCTTTTAACACCATCCAGCCTCTGCTACTGGGTGAGAAGCTGCGGGTGATGGGTGTCAGTGGCTCTGTGGTCTGCTGGATTACTGACTACTTGACTGGCAGACCACAATTTGTGGTGGATGTGGGATGCTCAAGTTTTTGTACTTTTGTACAAATACTATTTTATCATTATTCAATTTTATCTTTTACAAGTTAATGAAAAAACAATGTTATGCACTGCAAGAAAGCAATGTTATTTTCAGTTCAACAAGATAATCATTTAATTCCGCTACAAAAAAAAAAAAAAAAAAAAAAAAAAAAAAAAAAAAGCATGTAAAAGCTCTACAACAAACTTTCAATGAAATTAAATTAAATTGAAAAATTAAGGTGACCATAATTTTTTGATCATCAACATATAATGGATATTATAGTAGTGGAGAATAAGGCTTACAAATTCCTGCTCATGGTTGTTGGCAAAGAAGTGCTGTAGTCTGCAGGGCCAGTCATCTCGCCGTCGCAGTAATCCATAGGTGCTCCGCGGTCCGCACATGTAGCAGTTCCAGGGGTCTTCTTTGATGGCTGCTGCTGCTGACCCAGCTCCTACTAACAGGTCTACACACTCCACACAGAAACACCTGTAGATACACAAAGAGACTCCAATGTTTCATGAGACCAACATTTTCTTGATTGAGATGGATTTTTCACCTCAGGCTTATTGTTACCTATTACCAGCAATGACAGTAGTCAAGTCTTTTTTAAAGCTGGCATTTGAAAGACAAAAGACCAGCAGCTGGGATAATTTTGTTGACTGCTTCAGGGCTACAAGGATCCCAAAACTAGTTGAAAATCATGCAAACATTTACTGAACTGTTTATCCTCTAAGAGTGTGGAGGAGCATAAATCAATTAGGAGCACTACAGTTACAAATTAAAACTAAAAATGGACAATAATAATCAGGCAGAAAAAGGGCAAGGAAAGGGACCACTCTGTGGTGCTCCTGTGCTGCTGGCACAGCCTCACAAACAATTCAGTTCAAATTCAATCCAAAAATACTTTATTAATCCCAAAAGGGAAATTAATTAAACTGTGGTCTGTTTGTCATGTCGTCAGTAATCCAGGTGATTGTGAAGGCATTCACTTTTGTCTTCTGCAGCTTCTTACATAATGCAGTCTGTATGGTGTTAAATGCACTGGAGCAATTGAAGAACATGACCCTCACAGGCAAGGCAAGTTTATTTGTAGAGCACAATTTGTACACAAGGCAATTCAAAGTGGCTTTACAGATGCATACAATTACAAGAAGGCAAATAGAGTCATTCCATAAATCATAAGAGCATAAAAGAAGAATGAATTAAATAAAAAATGAAGAGTGCAGATAAAATCCTTTCAGTTGTCATATGTACAGCTAAACAGAACTGTTTTCAGCCTGAATCTGAACATTATCAGAGTTGAGGCCTGTCTCACATCTTCTGGAAGACTGTTCCAGATTTCAAGAGCATGAAACTGAAACGCAGCTTCACCTTGTTTATTCCTGACTCTGGACACCAGCAGGAGACCACTACCTGAGGTTCTCAGAGTCCGGGTTGGTTCATATGGCTTTAACATGTCAAAGATGTACTTTGGGGCCATGAAGAGACTTGAACACAGGTAGAGCTGTTTTAAATTCTTTTCTCTGAGAGACAGGAAGCCAGAGACCTCTAGGACTGGCCTAATATGGTCGTATTTCCTGGTTCTAGTCAGGATTCGTGCAGCAGCGTTCTGGATGTACTGCAGCTGTCTCACAGCTGGTTTAGAGAGCCCAGTGAGCAGGCCATTACAGTAGTCTAAGTAAAAGGGCCGTGTGGCTGCAGGTTTTTGTTCCAACCACGCAGCAGCACAGCTGACTTGTTTTAGTCAATCAACTAGTTGTCTTTACTGAAGGTCTTAACCAGCTCAATTGATTGAATGAAACAAGTCAGCTGTGTTTCTGCATGGTTGGAAAAAATACCTGCAGCCACGCGGCCCTGTTGTGCAATAAGGCGTATAACGTGCTCGTTTAGTCATAAAAGGGTTATTACCAACTGTCTTGAGGGACAGCTGCTAATAACCAGAAGGGTATTAACAAAGTTAATAAAATGAAACGGGGCACCACCTGATAAATCAGGAAAAAGGACGAAATGGCACAATCAGTCTCAAAATGGCTGTTGTTCTATGGGTGCCAACCTGTGTCCAGGTGTGGCGCTATAGAGCAACAGAGTAGGTGTGAGTCCAAGCACAGACCTCTGCAACCAGCAAATGTTACAAAACTCTCATTAGAATATATCAGGATTTATTAACACAAGTAATAAAATCAACAAACACTTGAATCAAGACCCCAATATCTACTACTAAAGGATAACTAAACTAACATAATCAAACATTAAAAGGGGGAAAGAGTGTCCATATGTCTGCATGTAAACATGTAACTATAGAGGTGTGTGTGTGTGTGGTAATGTGAGAGGGATGTCCAAGATGGCCGGCGGCTCGCGCAATAGGGCGCCACAAGATGGTGGACGGGGCCACGTGGTACTCCCGCCGTACCAAGTTGGCGGATGGAGTCACGTGGTGGTCCCGCCCTAACCAAGATGGCCGCCGACTCGCGCGATAGGGCGTCACAAGATGGCCGACGAAGTGACATGGTGACGTCCTCACGGAGGTGGTTAGTATGAAAGAAAGTAACAGTAAAGAAAAGACAGAGTAAAATCAACAAGGCGAAGGTGATTCCTAACCACCGATGCCGGGATCGCTCCGAGGATTTTCACACAGGTTGGAGAGTGTGGAGCAGACTCCTGCACTCTCCTCCTGACTGTTTATCTGAAATCACACCGCAATCAGCCGGTGGTGAGGAAACACTGCAATCACGTAGGTAAATACGTACCGCCGGATTACCGGTGGGCTCAATCATAAACAGTGTCACAGTAAGTACAAAATTATTAAACTAAGCAAAGTAACTCTGCCCAGACACAAAAGCCTCTTACTTGGATCGCTCTGGAAGCGATCGGTGGTGTTGTAGAGTCCGGGGAGGATGATTAGGTTTGGAGTACGACTGAGCCGCTGTTGGGTTACGCTCCGCGGGTGGTCGCAAGAGCGGCTCTGCTTGTCCTGGCTCTCTCGGCTTCCGTGGGGGTACAGGTTGCGGCGTCTCAGCAGAACCGGGTCCTAGAAGGTGCGCGTGGAGCTGTTGCGTCTTCCCGTGACGGCACCGTGCCTCATTCGCACCGATGTGCGCGGGATCACTCGTGGTGCTGGCTGGACGGGGCACGTGAACCAGTCTTTCCTTACCGGTGGCTGACTAGCGCGCCGTTAGATGGCCTCGCGGTTGCTAGCTGGAAGCTTTGGCGGGCCGGGGTAGGCCCCGAGAGAGGATGCTTTGAGTCGTGCAGAGTAGATCCGAGCAGGAGAGCCGATGCGCAGGAAAAGAGCGCAAGAGTTTATCTTGAGTCGCGTGTAGACTCTCCAGCAGGAGAGCAGAGGAGCAGAGAAAAGAGACTGAGCTGGCAGAGCTCGCAGCATTTACGGCTGCCAGGTTGCGGTACCCCTTCGTTGGGAACCCCGCTGTGAGAAAGGGGGTCCCAATCCAGTGAGAGGCTGTGACATCACGTTCACACCTAGGCCTGCTGGGGATTTGAGTTTTATGATTTTCTTTTGTCTTCCTTTGTCTCAGGAAAACCATGCGGTATTCTGTAGCACATGGTGTGGCCCATGAGCCCTTTTACAGATCAGTTTGACACCACTGCCTTAGTGCTTTGGTCGACACCGTTGTCTAAGTCGACATCAACGTTACTGCTGCTGCTTGCAGTTGCACTGCTGCCAAAAAGCTCTGTGAGCTTTCTATACTTTGAAGCATCACGTAACTTGGCTTTCTTTAGTTTAAATTTTTCCCATACACCTTTCTTCTTGCACTGCTTTCATACACACAGACTTCAAATCAACACAAATAAGGCTGTGAAAATGCTGATATATCCTGTTCAGTGGGTGATCAAGTTTTAAGGCCATTCATAGCCAAGAGGCAAGCAAGCTTCTTTAAATACCTTGAAGTCCACATTGAAAATGATTTAAGATGGCATACATAGGTGAACAGTGTGTGTACAAAAATTCATCAGTGTCTTTACTTTCTGTGGAGAATTAGTGTTAAGACAAATACAATTACTTCAACTTTCTACACAGTACTGACCTGCAGCAGTTGTTGTTACCACACATGAGCACTTCCCTGCCTCCACAGCAAATGGTGCAGTAGGACTGGTAGCCATCATCATCATACTGGTAGGCACACTCGAGGAATGAGTTCTATCAAGGAAGCGACCACTTTAGTAAATATGAAAGGTTTTCAAAATGTGAGATGCTAAGACTTTCTCCATTTTTTTGTGATATCCTTACAAACTGAATATATCTAGTTTTGCTGATTGGGTTTTTGGCAAAAAAAAAAAAAAACTAATTATAAAATAATAATGATAATAAATATAGTAATTTACAATCTAATATGCCCGAAAAATACCTCATCTAATGTTTCATATGTGTTATTTGCAAAGGATTGTTAACCACTTAAAACTGCACACATTCCTTCACTGTCACCAGGGTTGGATGACATGTTCTAAAGGAACATTCTGGAGTCAAAACATTTCTGGGTCTATTACTATACGGTAAGGAAAGGAAACTTTCATTCGAGACAAAAACTACATTGATCAAAGGAATATGCTTTTGCAGAAAAATAGCAATTAATGGTAACACTTTGGGCAATCAACCTACACCAA
Organism: Hirundichthys speculiger; assembly: GCA_018398805.1. Lineage (NCBI taxonomy): Eukaryota > Metazoa > Chordata > Actinopteri > Beloniformes > Exocoetidae > Hirundichthys > Hirundichthys speculiger. Next base: position 137,106 of record JAGFBZ010000611.1, on the reverse strand, counting down.
AAAGAAGTCACTCTTTGAAGTCTCTGACAAGACTCAGAAAATGTAATTTCACTTATATGATAGAGTGGATAAGGTCCCTACAGACAAACCAACATAATTTTAACTTTGTAAAAGCATAGAAAGTGAACTTAGAAAGGACTGTTTGTACAGACAGTGCCTTCGCTGACATCTCCTTCCAGCCACTGCCACCTTGTTATAAGACTGCACAAGCTGGCTTGCAAATGTCATGCAAACTACTCTCAAAAGATGCAAAGAAGGGGAGAGTTCATACACTCTGCTTCAATGGACACCTGGATAACATTGAAATTTTGATATTTACAAAATTGGAAAGCACCCTATTCCATAGCTTGTGCTATTGTCTTATTCTGAAATCTGATGTTAAATGTTGTTGCTGGAAGAATTCTCTTATTAGATTAGATTTTTAGATTTGATTAGATGTACTTTTTTCATCCCCCAAGGAGGAAATTCAAATCTCATCAGCTCATCAATAACACAAATATATATGTATAAAAAAACACAACAATTAATAATAAATTTAAACAGAATGAAAAATTAAATAGAATTAAAAAGTCTGATTGCTGCAGCAACAAAAGACCTCCTAAATCTCTTTGTCCTGCAGTGAAGATAGAGGAGGCGATGGGAACTGCTGCTCCTTTGATCCTCAAATATGTTATAAAGAGGATGGTCCAGATTGTTCAGGATGGACAATGTCCTATGAGGACATAGTATATTTATCCACCACATCCTCCAGAAAATCCATCCTAATTCCCATCACAGAGCCAGCCTTCTTCATAATCCTATCCAGCCTCTTTGCCTGCTTTGTCCGTAAACTTCCTCCCCAGCAGACTGCAGCAGAGAACAAACCACTTGCCACCACAGAATGATAAAACATCTTATTGCAGATGTTTATAGATCTGAGTTTCCTTAAAAAGACAAGGTGGCTCTGCCCCTTTTTGTAGAGACCGTCTGTGTTAAAGGACCAGTCCAACTTGTAATTCAGGTGTACACCTAGATATTTATAGGTTAACACACCCTCAATGTCCACCCCGCAATTGTTCACTGGCTAAAGTGGGAGCTTGGACCTCTGGAAATCTGCAGGTCCAGACGGTGTCTGTCCCAGAGTTCTCAAGACCTGCTCATTGCAACTATGTCCGATTCTCCAGCACCTCTTCAACACCAGTCTGAGACAGAAAACAGTTCCCGTGCTGTGGAAAACATCCTGCCTTGTTCCAGTGCCTAAAAACCACAACCAGCTGAACCTAACGACTACAGACCAGTTGCCCTGACATCTCACATCATGAAAGTCCTGGAGAGACTCTTACTGGCCCACCTCAACAAGCAGGTCAGGACCTTTCAGGACCCATTACAGTTTGCATATCATAATGGGCTTGGGGTTGAAGACGCAATCATCTACCTGCCTCACAGAGCCCACTCTCATCTGGACCAATCAGGCAGCACTTTGAGGGTCATGTTCTTTGATTTCTCAAATGCTTTTAATACAATTCAGCCTGCGTTGTTATGTGAGAAGCTCCATAAGTTCCAGGTGGATTCCTCCACAACCTCCTGGATTTATGACTACCTCACAAACAGACCACAGTTTGTGAGACTGAAAGATTGTGTGTCTGAGATAGAGGTCAGCAGCATTGGAGCACCACAAGGAACTGTTCTCTCACCATTTCTCTTCACGCTCTACACCTCTGACTTCCAGTCCAACTCTGAGTCCTGTCATCTGCAGAAATACTCTGATGACTCTGCAGTTGTTGGGTGTATCAGCAACGGACAAGAAGCTGAGTACAGAGAACTGGTCTGTCAGTTTGTGAAATGGTGCGGTAATAATCATCTCGTATTAAATACCAGCAAAACTAAGGAGATGATTGTCAACTTCAGGAGGAGCAAGAATCAACACAGCAGTGTTTCCATCCTGGGAAAAGAGGTGGAGGTGGTGGAGGAATACAAGTGACAACAGACTGGAGTGGAAATGCAACACAGAATACATCTACAAGAAAGGTCAGAGCAGACTCTACTTTTTAAGAAAGCTGAGATCTTTTAATGTCTGCACCAAGATGTTGCACATCTTCTATAGATCTGTTGTGGAAAGTGCAATCAGCTTTGCAGCCATCTGCTGGGGCAGCAGCATCAGAACCAGAGACCTGAAGAGAATCAACAAACTGATCAGGAAAGCTGGATCTGTGCTGGGTGTAACTCTGGAGCCGCTGGAGCTGATTGTACAAAAAAGAATGCTGCACAAGCTGATGAAGATGATGGAGGACTCTTCACACCCTCTCCACGACACAGCGATCAAACAACAGAGTGTTCAGTGAGAGGCTTCTTCAGGTCCGTTGCAAGACGGAAAGATACAGAAGATCTTTCCTGCCAGCAGCCATCAGCCTCCACAACAAGACATCCTACTATTATTAATTCAATATTATTATTGCTGTCATTTATTTATTGTTAAAAAAAAATGTTGAATTTCCCTTCTGGGATTAATTAAGTATTTTTCATTTCATTTCATTTTCATTCATTTCATTTCATTTCAAATCCAATATCATTTCCTTTGTCTTCGAGTTGTTCATTATGAGGCAGGTATTATGACTCCAGTCACTGAAGGCTTTTATCAGATCCCTATATTCAGATTCCTGATCATTCCTGATACACACCATGATAGCAGTGTCATCCGAGTATTTCTGGATGTGGCAGGACTCAGACTTGGAATTAAAGTCTGCTGCGTACAATGTGAACAGGAATGGGACCAGAACAGTACCTTGTTGAGCCCCCGTGCTGCTCATTAATGTCCCAGAAAGACAGTTCCCCAACCTGACAAACTGTGGCCTTTCTGTCAGGCAATCTGTGATCCAGGAAACAAAGGAAGGATCAACTCCCATCTCTGTAAAGCTGGTCTTTGAGTATATTGGGTTGGATGGTGTTGAATTAACTTAAAAAAATCAAAGAACATAATTCTCACATAAGCACCAGGTTCCTCCAGATGAGAGAGAGCACGGTGGAGTAGTGCTGGGCAATATGGAAAAAATCATATATCACGATATGGACTATTTTATATCACGATAACGATATATATCACGATATACCATAATAAAGTATGTTTTCAGTTATTCTCTGAAAAGTTTGACAAAAATTTCATTGCTTACTTTTCAACTTTATTTTGAAAGGACATTTAGCTGAACTGTCACAAACATACATTTTAGTGCAGCAAAAACAGGTAGGTACAGAGGTACAGTAGTTTTCACATTTTTTTTAAAGTGCACAACAGTTTCTGAGATGAAAAACACATTTTTGCACTGAAGTTCAGATATAAAAAATAAACACAAATTATTTTTGAACTTTCTGAAATCTGTTACCTTGTAGTGCAAAGTTTGCAAACCAATATAAAGTGTCTAAAGTAAACATCAGGGTTGAAGAGAACTCTGTTTAAGGGCATTAACCATGAATAAAAGTGAAAACATAAAAGGCTACTTTGTAGAAGTAGATATGATTCTATCAAATTTATCGTTGCAGGTTATTTAATTACATATTTGCTGTAATAATTGATAAAATTAGGTTAGAAACGATAGAAACAATAGAAGAGAAATGGCACGATACACACTTTTATATTGTCCCCACAATATATTGTCATATTGCCCAGCACTACGGTGGAGCATGTAGAGGACTGCATCATTCACTCCAATGTGTTGTCTGTATGCGAACTGCAGGGGATCAAGCTTGTCTTTGACCTCAAGTTTCAGCAGGCCTAGAATCAGCTGCTCCAGGATCTTCATGATGTGCGAAGTGGGGGCCACTGGTCTGTATTCACTTAGTTCAGCCGGACATTTTCTTTTTGGTACCGGTACGATACAGGATGTTTTCCACAGAGCCGGCACCCGCCCCAGCTCAGAAGTTGACAGAAGTTGGGCAGCACAGTCTTTAAGCAGCCTTGGACACACACCATCTAGACCAGCTGTCTTCCCAGAGCAGAGTCTGCCAAGCTCCGACTTCATGCCTATATCAGTGACAGACAGGGAGGAGGAGGAGGAGCAGCAGCTATGGTGGAGAAGAAGAAGCAGCAGTAGAGACGTCCATCAGTTGAGGAGGAGAAGCAGCAGTGGAGATGTCCATCAGGTGAGGAGGAGGAGAAGGAGGAGGAGTAGGTGTGGCCATAGTGTTGAACCTGTTGAAGAAGTGGTTGAGTTCATCAGCTCTTTCCACATCACCCACAATTGGCTGTCTTTCCTTTTTGTTGTAGTCAGAGATGCTATTGATTCCTATCCAAACCTCAAGGATGTTGTTGTGTTGTAAACTCTCTATCTTCTTTTTGTATTCCACCTTTGCCATCGTCAGTCTCTTCTTCAACTCACACTGAACCTGTTTGAGCCATTCTTTGTCACCATCTCTAAAAGCTTCCTTCTTTTGGTTGAGGATTACCTTTACGTCACATGTGATCCAGGGTTTATTATTGGGGAAACAGCATACAGTTTTTGTTGCTATGACTATATCTCTACAGAAGCTGATGTATTCTGTAAAACAATCAGCCTGTCAATTTCCTGTTTCCAGCAGTACATCCCAATCTGTGCATTCAAAACAGTCTCTTCGGGCTTCACTAGCCTCAGGTGTCCATCTCCTTACTGTAAGTGTGGTTGCAGGCTGTCTCTGAAAACATGTTTTGTAACAGGTGGTAAGTCAGTAGCTATGTAAGCATCTTTGACATTGGCATTAGTGTTATATCTCTGCCAAAACACGGAGAGGAGCGTAATCATACACTGAGGAGCTATCAATCAATAACAACAACGCATTTGTTAGTCCCAAGAGCGCATAGCTGTGATCGCAGGCGTATTTCTTAATCGAGAGAGTGCAAAGCTCTGATCTCAGGCGCATTCTTCTTAGCGTGGCCCACATACACGTGCCCTCGACCCAGCTGTACGGTCTCGCCTGAAAATTCTGTGCGGTCACTGAGTTTAGTGGGTGTTTTTGTCAATCCGATTAATCTGATTGGTCGAATTTTCAGCTCAAATACAGTGATGGTCGTGGGAAAGAGGAAGAAGTAGAAGAAGAGGAGGAGGTGCGGGGATGACAACAATGGAGAAGGATCCATGATTTTTCCTATGTGTCAGGGCTAAAAATTGATTTGAATAAATCTGTTTTATTCCCTCTCAAAGATTCCAATCGAACAGAAATTAATGGTATAACGTTTAAAGAAAAAGTCACATATTTGGGAGTGTTTATTGACAAAGAAAATATTACGCAGTTTATCTAATTTTGGCCCTACTGTTGAGCAAATAAAGAAATTCAATATGTGGCTGATGAGAGATTTGTCCTTAAATGGTAGAGTTTTACTGTCAAACGCAGAGAGAATCTCCAGATCTGTTTGTGTGTCCTTATCATGAGCAACGCCCAAAACAAATATAGAAAAAGTTGGATAAAATTCTATTTGATTTTATTTGGAAACGTAAAAGCCATTAATTGAAAAAGGATATTCTATGCAATGCAAATAAATTGCGACCTGGATGTTTTAAGTTTTGAAATGTTAAATAACTCCTCTAAAGTGATATGGTTAACTAACCTATTAAATGGACAAGATACTATCTGGAATGCCTTTCCCAAACATATTTTTGATTTAATAGGAAGAACTACATTCTTATTGATGTGTGATTACAAAATTGCAAAACTCCCATAAAACTGTCTGACTTTCATCAACAAGTTCTCTTGGCTTGGAAACTCATTTACAAACACCACTTCTCCCTGACTTCTGATTACATATGGAACAATGGAAACATCCTTTATTAAAGGAAGTCACTTAAAAAAAAAAACTGTGTGGAAAATGATATCATACTTCTCAAACAGCTTTTAAATTTTAATGGAAATCTTTTGACATGTACTGAATTTTTGTCCCAGTTTAACTTCCCTGTAACTCCAAAGGAATATGCCGTGGTGTTTGATGTCTTGCTGAGAGTGTGGGGAACAATTGCTGATCCTCATATTTGCAACCTGCTAGCAGTAGCATACTGATCAGTAAGGTTGATGTCACCAAAAAGGAATGCTCAAGTAAACTGATCTGAATAATTTTTTTTTAACAGGGGGTTAATCTGCCTTCTGGTAGATTCTTTTGGTCATCTTTATTTGGAGACCTTAACTGGAACCAGATTTGGTTAGATGGAGGGAGGTTCTGTTTAAGCAATGAAATGAAGGAAGTTACTTTCAACATTTAACGCAATGTGTATTCAGTCAAGAAGACATTGAAAAGATTTAACCTTGATATAGATTATATTTGTACTTTCTGTGACCAACAAATTGAAACAATTTCTCATTTGTTTTTCAGTGCATATACACAAGAATATTTTGGACAGATGTGCAATATTTTATTAGCCAGAAGATTAGGCAAATAATTAAATTTATAGAGTGAGATGTAATATTGTATTTTGATGATAAAGATATGGACAAAGACTACATTTACTTCATCCAGCTAATACTCTTCCTGGGAAAATTTTATATTCACAAGGGACAATTGACAGACTCCAGGCGGAATATGGATCGCTTCTGCCAAGAACTCTACCACTATATCAGCATAATCAAAGAACTGGAGACTGAAAAAGCAATTAAAGCAAAGTTTATTTCTGACAAACTAAACACAACTCTGAGGTAAACTATAAGCTTTATAGATTTTTTTTGTACAGTTTGTATACGCCTGGCATTTTGTGTACGCTGTTAATTGTTTTAAGGCTCAATTTAAAAAAAAAAAAAGAACAAAAAACTGAACGTAAGGAACCATTTGTTAAGTACAGTAACCTTTTTCTCTTGGGAGATTCATTTTTATTAGATAACACTACATGTATACAGGCTAATTATACATTTCCACAACTAACCTATTTTATTTTTAACTGAAAACATGTAGTGTTACCCAATAAAAATCAATGTCCCAAGAGAAAAATGTTATTTGCTTAACAAATGCTCCCTTACCGTTGTCACCTTCCCACTCTCCTTCTTGTTCTGCTTTTTCTTCTTCTCTTTCCCACACTGTAACCAGATTTGAGCTGAAGGTTCAGCCAATCACATCAACCCGAAGGGTTGCCACCCCAACTGACAAAAATACCTCACTAAACCCAGAAAGTGAGCAGAATTTTCAGGCAAGAGCATACAGCTGGGCCTATGTTTTACAGGCCTGCGATCACGGTTGTGCGCTCTCTCGATTAACAAATGTGCTGTTGTAATTGATTGATACGCTCTTCACTGTATGAATACGCTCCCCACGGTATTTTGCCAGAGCTATAAAGCCATATTCTCTGCACACGTGGTGAATGAAGTGCAGCAGAAGACTAGCTTGAATAAAAGTGCAACATCCAGCAGGTCATTTGCCAGAATTTTAGCACTCAGAATCACAATCAGCTTTATTTGTACATAGTACATAAACACATACAAGGAATTCTTTGCTGGCAGTTGTTGTCTCTCTAGTTAAAATGTCATAAATATATAATAAATAATCAAGAAAACAAAAAACAAAATTAAAAAAAAAAATCCTAATGCAAAAACATACAAGTATGCATATATAGAATGATGGTGCAAAATTTGTGCCAGTTAACAGTTTTTGGTTGAGTAGCGAGACATTTGAATTTGATGGTCATCTGTATTTATTTGAGCCAGAATACACAGATGCAGAGCTGGAAGACATTTGGTAGTCAACATGTGCGGACTTATAACACAGTGGCACCGACCAGAAGATGTCAGATAAAGCACTGACTAAGCCAAAAGTTTTTTGGCTATACTTGATTAACAACATACTTGTGTAAAATTATCCAAAAGTTGATAAATTATCATAATATAGATCCATATTGAGAATAAAGAATTAATGTCCACAGTCAGAGAGAAGAGAATTTCTCTTAGAGATTTCTTACCTTGCAGCCCTGGCACATTGCTCCAACAAATAGGGGATGTTCCAGAGAGACATTGAGGCTTCCACATGAGATGCAAATATCTAAGCAAACACAGGCAGACAACACAAACTTATTAAAGCAACAGCATGTATCACTTTCTTTGGCTTCTTTATTGCATTTAACTAGTAATTCATATAATTTTGCTATCCTTTAAATTAATACTAAATGGTTCAGTAACAGCCAAGTACCTAACCAGATGCTTTGATTTTCAAATCTAATTCCACATATTTTAGAAGTCTAGGAATTCATTCTTCCTTAACAGAAAATTACAGAACTTACAATAAACATTTGACCTGCTGATTTGATTCTACATGAAGGGAAAATACTCACTTACTGTGTTTCAAACTGACCTGTAATAGATTTGAATCTTTCAATATATTCTACTGGGCATACTTACTCTCATACTTACCTCTAATAACCTAATTATAAAACAAAACAAGTGTCAAAATGAAATAAACATTGATACATTTTTTTGGAGGAGTAAATAAATTGACCAGAGAGGATTACTTTATAGTGGGACAATACATTTTAATGAGGGTATAAATCTAATATTTACTGATCTTTTTAGAGGGATATTTACATACCCTTTGAGTCAGAGCAATAAACCCTTTGGACAAAAAAAAAATATTAATACCTAAATAAATAACATTTATTTTATTTTTAAATATATCATGAAACAATTATACCTTCTATATTCTTGGTCTTCTTTTTGATCTCTTGTATAAGTCTCTCTGAAAAAAACAAAGCATTAGGAAACATATTAACACATACATCACTTAGCTGATAGGAATACCTGTGAAAGAATATCCAAAAGTACATTTAGAGGACTGGCCTTCTGCTATTAGACACCTTTACTATGGAACCAGTTACTAGTTTGGGTGAAGGAGGTTGACACCACATCCACCTTTAAAACTAAATTGAAAACATTTCTGTTTAGTAAAGCCTACAGTTAGTCTAAACCAGGGGTGCCCAATCCTGGTCCTTGAGAGCCGCTATCCAGCAGGTTTAAGATGTTTCCCTGCTTTGGGACACTGTGATACAAGTGGCTGTCTCATCCACAGACTTGTGCAGACTTTGATGACAACCTGATAATGAGCATTCTAAAACATGCTACTTATGTGTGTAGTAGGGGTGCAACGGCACAGGTGCCTCACAGTACGGTCCGTACCCCGCGGTTTTTGTGTCACGGTTTTCGGTACGGATTCAGCACAGTCTCAGACCACCTGCTACCCACGATCGCAAGATACTGAGTTTGCGGAAAGCGCAACTCGCATGTCGGCGCGTAAAAGAGCACGTCCAAATGGAATAAATGTGCGTCCACCTGGTCACGTGTGGACGTGCACAAAGGGCTCTACCTCTTGATTACGCATCACCGTATTACTTGGATATGTTTTTATTCTCTTAAGGTCAGAGGATGTCTGGTCAGCAGTTGTGGTGGATGTGGGAATAGTCACGGCCAGACACGTCAGTCTGTACAGCTGTGGCAGCTCTCATTCAGATGTCTGCTGTGGAGGAAACCAAGGAGATCTTTGTGTCTGGTGTCAAGCTGGAAAAGGTTGGATGCGGGAATTTATTTCCGATATGTCTAAAACTGTTGGTGGTCGAGGAGGAACAGGAACATTAATTGTTTGTGATCTTTAAATGCGCATCCAATGATTCGTTCTTCAGTATTTTAAAAAGCACATCAGCTGCGCCAAGATGCACAACTGGTAACAACTGGATCTTACGCAGGTAAGATCAGGGTTTAGGGAGGTGGAAGATTGCGTTCTGTTAACTGTTAACTGTTTTCACTCCCTCGCCTGTGTATTCAACAGCAAAACCAAAATGCTCCCACACCGGTGATTAAAAAAAGGTTTTTCCCAATTTCTCCGCTACCGCTGGCCATGCCTGCTTGTTTTTTTTTTTTTTTTTCTGCATCTATGACCTGCAGCCACCCGGCCAAAGTGTGATCGGCTGGTCACTGTGAGTGAGCAGAGGCGAGTGGACATTGACATGGAATGGTGGGCCTGTTGCCTAAGAGGCACGCACACTCACGTGCAAGTCCAAATCAAGGTTATTGGAACATAAATACTGCGGGACATAAAAGCGTATTGTCCCGTGCAGGTCGTACGGAACCGCACCGTATTTTACCGAGTACCGATGCATCCCTAGTGTGTAGATGTGTTTCGGGGTGCCGACTGGCATGCTGACCGGCGATCTAGTCCTCTGACCATCTCACCTCAATGCTGCTACCTGTATCTGTTTATGTAGTCACTTCATTCAGTCATGTGTGTGCTCTCCTCTCTCTGTCCTACATCTTCTCTCTGTCCTGTCTCCCGTCTCTTTTTCTTTCTTTACCCGGCTGGCCTTTGGCAGGCCATTGGCTGGCCTTTGCTTACAAATTCAGCCTGGGTTCAAAGAGCAATATCACGGGGCTAAAGGCTCCAATTCGCGGCGATTCCCCCTCGCTTCTCTAGCATAATGTATCCCAGGCCTGGGGGCAATCCCCCCGTGTTCTTCAGGAGGAAATATCCTCACTGTTGAACAAAAAAGCAATTTGTATACTGTCTTCCGATCAAAATGAGAGCGGCTTTTATTTCAGATATTTTCTGGTTCCCAAACAGGTGGTGGTAGTGGGGGGGGAGGGGGCTGGATTCAGGACTCTGAACAAATACCTCAAAAAATATTCAGGATGCTTACAGATGCATCACTGCTATATCTAGTCCGCCAGGGTGATTGGCTCACGTCTGTCGACCTGAAGGATGCATATTTACACATTCCACTTTATCCCCCACACAGGAAATATCTGAGGTTTTCCTATCAGGGCATGTGTTACAGATACACAGTGCCCCGTTCAGACTTTCCCTGAGCCCAAAGGTGTCTTTCCCTGAGCCCAAGGGTGTTTGCACAGTGGCAGGCATCTGCTTGGCCATGCATTTGGAGGACTGGCTCCTTCGCGGACTTTCCATGCAGGAGGCTGCGTCGCAGACAAACACCTGAAGGACTTGGGGTTTGCATTCAGGCGGTTGCATTCACATCAGTTGCACACACTGGTACGCAAACTGATCCAATGGAGCGGCAAGCGTTTCCTGTCACTCCGGGCGCCTCACATCCCAGGGGTTCTGAATAAGGGGGTGGACCTGCTGTCCAGCGGATTTTGCGTCATACGGACAGTGGACCATGCATTTGGCTATTGTGGAGCAAGTGTGGGGTTGCTATGACCAGGCAGCGGTCAGTTCCTGCTGTTTTACTCGCTGTGTAATCTGATTGCGTCCCTTGGAGTAGACGCACAAGCACAAGCCTGGCCTCGCAACCTCCTGTACACCTTTCCTCCTTTGGCCCTGATAGCCTCTACTCTGTTCAGAGTGAGAACATATTGCCACACACTGATTTTGATAGCCCCGCACTGCCCAGCAATGCACTGGCTGACGGAGATATGTCAGCTTCTGTACAGTTAGCTGTGGCAGGTGCATGCTATCTCAGGCAGGTGGAACTATATTTTAACCACATCCAGAACGCCTGCCTCTATGAGCCTGGCCTGTGAGTGGTATAATTTGAGCACAACAGGACTCTCTCAGAATGTGATAAACACTATTCAGAATCCTGCGAGCCATGCGCGCTCCACCAGGTCTCTTTAATGACTGTAAATGAGGCTCTGTGTTTGAAGAACTGTGTGTGTCACCGTTTCTTTCCATTTGTATAAGCTGCTAGATGACATCAACCTCAAACATCTGTCTCTAAAGACTCCGTTATTGCTGGTTTTGGCATCAACCAAAGTGTTAGTGATATTCACACTTGTCGGTGTTCCCCTCGTGCACTCAGTTTGCACCAGGGGAGTGACTGGGTTTCTCTTAAGCCCAACCCTGCCTATGAGCCCAGTGTGGTGGGCTCTTTTTCTCCCAATTGTCCTCAGGGCATTTTCTCAGCCACCTTCCTCTTCATCTGAAGAGCATCGGTGGAGCATGCTCTGTCCAGTAAGAGCTTTGCATACTTATGTGGACAGGACTAGGAACTTTCGAAGGAGTGACCAACTCTTTGTTTCATGGGCCAAAGTGCAGGCCCATCACAAAGCAAAGGCTTTCACAGTGGATTGTGGGAGCTGTAGCCCTGGCCTATAGGAGTCAGGGTTTGCTGGTACCTATGGGTCTGTGCGCCCACGTGCCCACTCTACTCGAGGCATGGCCTTGTTCTAGGCTCTGTGTAATGGCGTGTCCATGCCGGACATTTGTGCAGTTGCAAGTTGGTCTTCACTTCTCACTCTTGTACGGTTTCATAAACTAGACATCTCTGCTTCTAATGTAGCCCACGCTGTACTAGCTCTGGGCTCTCCTTAGGGCAAAATGTCCCTCCTTTAGTGCTGGTGGTTGCTTGAGATAAGTTGTGTGGTTCTCAGAGTAGGATGACTGAGATATCTCATCAGTCAGCCCTTCTTGCTTGGGTGAGGCAAGAAGAGTTGGTTTCCTTAAATGAGGCTGCATCGTAGCACAAGCAACCTGTAGGTGATGATCACGTCATTGCGATCACCAGCCAATCAGGATTGGCGTAATGAGATAAATGCTTCTGAGGAATCCGTGGGAGGGCGTATCTCATTGTGAAATCTCATCTCACTCATGCTACTCTGAGAATCAGGGTTAGGAACCAAAAGTTTTTCCTTGCCACTGTTTGGCTTAAAGGTCTTTTTTTTCTCCCGCTAGGTGAGTTTATTTTTACTTGGCATTTTTCTTTGATTAGGATTTAATATAATAATTTTAGTTAATGATATTTACCCGGGGGTCATGTGCTGGGTCTTTGTAAAGAACGTAGACAATCTACCTTGTAATAGACACCATACCAAAACTAAATTGAATTGAAAGATCTACCTGTCTGTTCAAGTGTGAATTTTCTGGCTGCTTACATAATAGAGTGGCTCTAGTGTGGGTAGCAAAGTAAGAGAAAAAAAAAGGCCCAATAAATACTGTAAGCAGCTTTAGCTGAAATGTGTTGTATGATTACCTCTGGTCCCTTCGTCAATCACCTCTCTTGATCTTTCCTTTTTCTGCTGAATTCTTGCGTGGTTTCTTTGCAGGTGGAGGTGTGTATGCTGCCTCAGGCTCCGGCCACATCTCTGGGTATACTTCCTTGTATGGATTTTGTTCCTCTGAGGGGATAAAGACAACTCACTCAGTTTTTACTCAGTTTTCATGGCTTTTTTTTTCTTCAACAATAAATAAATGACAGAAATTTTTTAAAACCATGTCTTGTTGTGGAGGCTGATGGCTGCTGGCAGGACTGATCTTCTGTATCTTTCTGTCTTGCAACGGACCTGATCACTGTGTTATGGAGAGGGTGTGATGATGGAGGACTCTTCACACCCTCTCTACGACACAGTGATCAACAACAGAGTGTGTTCAGTGAGAGGCTTCTTCAGGTCCGTTGCAAGACAGAACGATACAGAAGCTCATTCCTGCCAGCAGCCATCAGCCTCCACAACAAGACATAATTAAAAAAAAAAAATCGGTCATTTATTTATTGTTGAAAAAAAAAAAGCCCCTACTACAATGTTGAATTTCCCTTCTGGGATCAATAAATTATTTTTCATTTTCATTTTTTTAATTACTTCAAACCCCAAAAACACATATTTTTTATATTTTCTTTTCCTGAAACTGTTAACCATTGAGACTTTCCTTCAAACACAAAAGCCAGTATGCTCATAAGTTGCTTAAAATTTAAATGTCTTGGTTGTTAAAATCTCTTTTGCTTGCTCTTCCATCTCTCTATGATCTCTTGAGCAAGAGAATTACTAAAGTTATGTATCAAAACCCACCTTTTTTTGCTTTTCTAACTGAAATGTTTTTGGATCTGACCTTCATATTCTCTGTTTAATATCTGTCAGTCACACCCAAGACTATTCGTACCAAAATATTCAATATGGTCACATACAATATGTTCCATCAAACCTGAAAAATTCTTTAAATCTGCACTAAAAGTTTAAATTGAACTTTTCACTTTTGTATATTACTGAAATTATACTTTTCAAATCTAAGCTGTGCTTCCATGTTCTTTTTAGAGAGGAGTCCTTTTCTTGATAATCTTTCCAAATAAACCTTACTTGTTCAGTCTGTTTCTAACTGTACTCTAAATCCAACAGTCTAACCAAGGCCTGCAGAGTCTAATATGTAGCTCTTGAGTTTTTTGTATTTCTTTGAGCACTGTAAGGTCTGACTAAATCTGGGTTCTTGCAGGTTTTTGTAAGTAAAATTTAAGACCTTTTTTTTTAGACCTTTCAAGACCTTTTGTGATTGAAATTTTAGACTAACACAATGCATTATCAGAAACAAATGAGCCCAGAAATTCAAATTTTTTATTTTTAGTTTTATTTAGTTTTTATTTTCAGTTGAAGATTACATTTTTATTGAATAAAAAAAAGATTAAACTATCTCAATATTAAAACTGAAAACATTTAAACAGTTACCTTCTTCACCATTGTTCTTAACCCAAGTAACTTTACTATCACATCTATATACAACATTAAACTACATATATCTGAGCTCATCCCATTTAGCACCAATCTCAGTTTCAAGGATTTTGAGTTGGGCAAGTTTTCTCTATGTGTGCCCTTCTCAGAGCATTTGAATTCTAGAGGAGCTGAGCCATCTTGGAGCCAGCCTTGCCCTCGGCTTCTTCTGCAAGTGTATCTGCCTCCCTGGCAAGACAGGCGGACACCCGTTCCAAGGTTCCCTTCCTTTTCTTAAGGTCCTCCAGATACTGCTCAGTCAGCTTTCTTTTCTGGCTCTGGGATTCCTTTTCTTTCCTGGTGCGCTCCTGATCCAGAAACAGTCTTAGTCTAGTATTTTGACTGGGCAGCACCTACAGATGCCATGGGTTCCTTGGTGAGGGGAACCTGGGTGACGCCCCCATTGTATCGCAACATTGTCGCATATGAGCCTGTGCATGACAATTGTGTCCTCTTTCATGTTCTCGACCTCCACCTGCTTGTTGACAGAGAATTCCCTTTCAACAGAGGCCTGGCCATGAGAAAGCAGCAGCAACTTCTGGCAAAAATCCCAAGCAGCTGGTTATGACCGGCTTAATCTCATGCAGGAAGGTGTCTAGGCATTTCTCAAACAGCTGGAAGGCAGAAAATTCTTCATTCCTTGCCTCAATGGACAGGAAAGATTCAAATTGTTGGACAATGTCCTCCCCTACAATAAAGTGAGTGAAAAAAGAAAAATTAAATATGTAAATTTGATAATCAACTCAACACCCAACTCAATCTCTAAATGACTGCAATAACAAAAAAACTGCTCATAATTATGAAACGTATTCAATACATTAGAGCCACTGCACACAGAACAGGTGCAAGGACCATTAGAAGAAGGCATGACAACAGTGAGACATCCACTAGACTAAACTCTAATAGGAGAGAGGGGTCAAATAGAGCAAATGTCTGCACTGGAAGGTAATGCTCTACATTAAACCTAATTTTTTCTTTTTTTTAAAAACAGAGGACAGTTGAGCATGGTATTCAAACTTTTAGTTCATAGCCTCTTCCAAAACCATCCCTACCAGCAGTTACACCTCCTGTCAGCTGCTTGTCCTTCAGGAATGTCTGAACGAGAGATTTCATTTGATTCTTGCATTTGTCTGGGTCCCTGAACATGAGAGTCAGGTCCAGACATTCCATGACATTGCATATTTCAATGGGCTCTTCTCCTGTGCTTTTCTTGCAATGTTTGAGTCCATGCACACAATCACTCCTTAACTCAGGGACCTTTAGCTCTGCAATTTTACTCTCCTGGACAGGGAAATACGATAAAAAAAAAAAATACATGTAAGTAATATAAAATAATAATTCAAAACTACCACATGATGTGAAGTGACATCACTGTGCAATTGTCTTCATGCAATGAGGTCCTTCGTTGCTGCATTTGGGATGCCTCATGTTGTTTAAAAATGGCATCAGGTCACTATGACCTGTTTCTCAGTATCTAGTGTAGAATATCTAATCCATGTCGGATATTGTTCAGGCATCATGGCATGATTTTTTTGAGGCTGGCTGAGAGGAATTTAGCTCAAGGTTCAACGTACTGATAACAAATGGTTAAAATTCCTACATTTCCTTTGATTCATTGTCTTGTACTGACAACGGTTGTCTTGTATGCTGTATATGAGTTACCTGACCATCTCTGCATGTATTCAAATGGAGATTAAATCCACTTGCACCCTCTGTCCGATTGTCAAGTCAAATGCTTTGTTAAGTGTTGTACAATTGCCTCACTAGAACTCACTAATTATTGGTAAACTAATATTCATAAATTTGAATAATTTCACAACACACTTCATCAGAAATGTATTTGCCTCAGGTGATCTGCGTGGATCTATGCACCACTATAAGGAATCACCAGCCAAAATGCACTGGTTTTAAGGAAGATAAAACAGATTGGTTCCATATTGGTCTTTATGGATGCACCTGGGGCATCTCAAATGCAAAAAAAATGGCACAAAAGAAAAAAAATCTGCTGCACACTACAAATGTTGAGCATCTGTCTTTTTTTATTAATACATTTAGTCCAGTGTTTTCAAATCAAAATCCATTAATTTAATAGAACTGTGTGCTAAACAAAACTACATTTACTGCTTGCAAAGTTATTACAATTAATATCTGAAACCACTACCATGATACCTTGATTGCTGCCTCAGCACCCAAACTGATGTCAATCCTCTGTGGGAGGAGAAGCAAGTTTTTAAATCAGCCTGATCAAGCTTGGTGAGTTCAAGGGGAGTTTTGTCTTGCAGGACCTCTCTCTTAACACACCGTCTCAGAATACTCTGTCAGTACACAAAAAGTACAAATAGGCTAAATAACTCAATTTAATCTTGCACAGACATCATTATTCTAATTTAGTTCATAAATATTTAATTGAATAAACAAAGCAATTACCAAAGTTAGTATTTTTATGCAATTACCAAAGTGGTAATTGCATCATCTCTGCTTATTCATTTCATCTGCCAGATGAATAAATAAGCAAGAGATGATGTTCCGACACTTAAGCCAATCGATGATACTACTCATATACTGTAATCACCTTAATCAACTCAGCCAAGTCTCTGCCAAAGAAAGGCAGCACAGGTTCATCAGTCTGGTATTTCTTCATGAACGGGTGGAAGGTCTGGGCTACAGTCATGAAAAAGTGCATCTTCACAATGATAAGGGAAATCCTTTATGGCTTCCTCGATAGTTTTAAAAGATTTTTGTGCACAGCGTCCACATACAACAGACATACAAGAGATGGCCAAAACTGCCTAGACCCCGCTCAACAACTGGAAGATTTCCACCTGTGGCCACAAAATGGCTTAGGAAGAAACAGTGTGGATTTTGTGACTTGTATGTAGTCCATTGTGTAAAAGAGAGTTCATAGCCTTAAAAATTTTCTCTATATGCCACATTGAAAATCAAGCCCTGAAGGCATTATGAAGTGTGTGGAGCCCACAGCTGCCTACAGACAGTAGTTGTGCACCCCCATATTTCTCTGCATAGTCATGTTGGAGTAGATCCAAAAGCTTCCAGTTGACATTGGGCCCATCCATGGAGATTGAAAGCAGCTTGCTGCAGTCCAAATAAAGCAATGACTCCTTATAAAAAATAAAAAAGATAAATGAGCATCATTAAAGAATAACCACACATACACACTTTATACATTTAGCTACATAAATTTACTAAACTACAACCTTTCTTCAAATATGTCTAATATGACCAATATAAATTTCAATTGATTTTGGTGACATGAAACTGAAACTGAATTACATAAAGTGACACATTTCAAAATGGCTGAGGAGTTTCTTTCTCCCATGCCATCAGCACCATTTTTGTTCTAATTTAATATTTATCTATAATCCCAATAAAATAAACTTTTTCAAAGACCTTGCTGAATACGAATAACACTGAAAACTGAGGCAAAACCTGTTTTCACCCTATGTGCATATGCCCCCTGAATATAAATATATTTCAGTTTAATGTAACTACATTACATTAGTAAAGTAACTTTGGCTTACTTGGATATGTTCCATTGCCCATGAACTGAGAGCCCATATACCTTGACTGCACCTCTCCATTCCTCCAAAATCGAACATGAAGATCCAGCTGTTTGGATTTTGTGGTTGAGCAGAGGCTTTTATCAAACACCAACACATACGGCCCGGTTAGCATGTGTATCAGCTCGTTCTTGATGAAGTCTTCTAAACCAAATCTCGCTATATATGCAATGTTGTTCGGTCCACATGTAAAGGTTTTTGCTATTTTCGAGTCAGGGAACATTGCCTGGAAAATGCTGCTGATATCACTACTGCTGTTATATGACATGTTTTGTAATTGAATGAAGAATTCAAAGGGGAGGGGAGGGGAAGGGAGGGGAGGGGAAGGGGGGGAGGGGGCTTGCTGCTGGTTTGCTCACGTTAGCGTCTTTAGCAGCTCGGGCGCATTCTCATACAACTTAAAAACTCTGTCGAAGCAATGGTTATGTTTCAGATGGCTGGTTGGGTTTGACGTATCAAAGCTTGTGGTATTTTTCCCTCCTCGTGGAATTTGCTTGGAGCATTTGTCACAAATAACCAGCAAACTATCTTATTTGGAAACTTAAACAAAGTTCCATACAATCGCCGCCATGTTGTTTGTTTTCATCAGCACGCTGTGCCGCAAGCTGCATTCAAGGTGTAACGTTCCCTCGTTTGCTAGTCGTTCTTTCTGCCTTTTCTATTTTTTCGTGTAACATGTGGGAAAATACTGCAAATACAATTCAAGTCAGCAACTACCAAAATTGTGACAGAGTTAACAAGTTGTTTTCTGGCATGAGGGGTATTCTTCGTTTTCCTTATTTAGAAATTGTTTTTCTGACTATGCCGATGTCACTTGAACATAACATTCACTGCCAGGTTTCAGAGGGAGCAAGGCACTGCCGTGCTTGACAAAACTATATATATATGTTATCGGGGCTATTTGTCATGATATCAGACTTATCGGAATGACGTCAGCATTTCCTGTTATCGGCCCGATAATTATCGTGCACCCCTAATAACCTGCCTCAATGAAACAGGCAAGAAAGTCAAATGACATGTGAGATCTCAGATTCATCCAGCTCCCAGACTGATAACCATCCATGTGATGCAAGCACTGTGAATGTGTGCGCCACACTGTGACTCCAAGCAGTGACCGCTCACCCTCTGGAGGGTCCAGAGATTGTGGACCATCAGGCAGGAAGCCTGCCATGGCCCACTCAATCATTTGTCTGGTCTGAAGTTCCACGCCCTCAGCTTCATCACTCACATCACAGGAAGGAACTGGCCTCCCTGCCCGCACACTGGCCACCTTAGCATGAAATAAACAAAGACAGTTACAACTTTCTGTCAAAACAATCAGAAATAGAAAAAAATGTATGTTCTTCTTGTTTCTCTCATTGATATTAAAAATATGGAAAATATAATAATATAGATATGGTAATTTAGGTCATACAGTACAAGATGTACAAAAATACAATCTGTGTGAAGCTGTTCTTCACTTGCCAAAAAGAAATCAAGCACATTTTATCTTGGAAAAACACAACCCACAAATTATAGATTGCACTGTATGACTAACATGCTACCACTAACCAAATGGAGGCAGAGTTTGAGATAAACACACCTCCACAAATGCCAGAAGGTGCCAACCAGAGACTGTGTAAATTGACAGATCATGTTATATCAGGTAAAAAATTACATTTTATTGGCCAGTAAAAAAAGAAAAAAAAAACGCAAACATCACAGTTTCTGATGCTGAAGAACATTAAGTAGTTGAAATGGTAGGTTTGTTACCTGCAGAGCCTCAAAGATGGCTTTCCGGTACATGGACTGTTTGTTGTATGTTGGCTGGTGGAAGGCAGATGAGAAAGAGCTCAGAGGCATTAGCTTCTCCACACAAACCTGGAACACAAAAAAACCCAGAATTCATCTGAGGAAAGATCAGCCTTTAAAATCCTTCAACTTTTAACCACCAAATAAAAACATGTCAAGGTTTCTTAGTTTCTGAAACTCTGTATTAGACTGAAATAACTAAAGATATTTACCACAGAGAATTTGCCATCACCAAACCACATCACCCAGCGAGTGCCGTCGGCAGCTCGACTCCGGCCACTCATCCACCAAGAAACGATTCTGCCAGGCCACCAAGAGAAACCTCGCAGCTTTCCAAACACCAGTGCCCCAATGCCAAAGCCCCGTCCATCCTGTCAGAACACACAGGAAACATGATCCAATGCACACTAACAGATTCCCATTTTGTTCATGTCGTGAGGTAAAAACATTTACTAATTTTATTGTGGCAACATTTTCCAAATGACCACCAGACCCATGCACAGACATTTTTGGGGGTAGGTACTCAAGCCAGGAGAAAAGGGTATATTTAGTTAAATTCCACTTTAAAAATACACACAGCAAGAAGCTTCCTGGTTCGAACCTCGGCAGGGGCCTTTCTGTGTGGAGTTTGCCATGTTGTCCCTGTGCTTGCGTGGGTTTTCTCCGGGTACTCCGGCTTCCTCCCACAGTCCAAAGACATGCATGTTAAGTTAAGTGGTGGTTCTAAATTGCCTGTAGGAGTGATTGTACATGGTTGTTTGTCTACATGTGACCCTGCAATGGACTGGCAACCTGTCCAGGGTGTACCCCTGCCTTTCCCAAAAGAGAACTAGAATAGGCTCCAGCAGATCCCTGTGACCAAACATAGGATTAAGCAGGCATAGATAATGGATGGATAATATAATAATCAACATAAAATGCCTTTAATCCTATGCTGATAGTTTTATGTTTTTTTAAAGAGGCGACATTACGTTGATGAGCGTAAAAGAGGGACAAACCAAACCAAACCAAGAGGGACAAACCAATCTCCACTCTGCTGTGTAGAGATTCTTGTCAAAGTGATCAAGATGCTGTTTGCAATGAATGCTAAATGTCAGTCACGCAGGTTCGAGTCAAAACCCACTCTTTTAATACCATTAATCTAAAAAAACAAAACAAAACAAAAAATCCTAACCTCAAGAGCCATCATCTCAGGCAGGAGGGTTTGTGTGGGGCACTGCGTTAGCATGTGTATTCAGGCCTTTGGTAGCGGTGCTCAGGGGTTTGGCTTGGGTGCCTTCAGACACTCAGATCCACCTCTGTTTCCCCTTCCCATCTGACGAGCAGCCCAGGTGTGGCACTGCACACCTGTACCTAGTCAGTCATCAACACCACAGCCTTCAAAAATTCTGCATTAAACTAGACTCGTCGCCAGATCTTCCCATAGAAACGCCTAGCAAGTATAGTGGCTCTCCAACAAATTCTTCTTTCTTCACTCAGAAGAGTATTCTGGAGCTTACTTGCTGTGGTAGCTGTGTTTATAACCAGCCTCTCTTTCTTCCTTCAGATCCCGTCTTCTGCAGTGCCACCTCCTTGCCTTCACCATTCCTCCAACTGGACTGTTGGTTTTGGCTGCCGAACCTCAAGTCCACCTATTGCTTGCTATTGGGAAATTAAACTTCAGAACTCCCTTTCTGTCTCCTGTGTGGTTGCATTTAGGTTCAGAAGACAACTCAATCCTTAACAGAAGATCTGGCCAAACTTGAACCCAGCAATCTCCAGAGATCAGGCTGCAGACCAGGCCTCTCCATCTGGGCTTTCCTCTAACCCTGCCCAGGCTGCCATTCAATGCCAAGATGAGGTACTTGCTGACCATGCCCGGCTGCTCCACCAAGCCTCTACAATGATGCAGGGCATGGCTGGTGACCAGAGAACCCTGTCCCAACAGCTGCAACAATTGGCCAGCGAACAACAGGCATCGCTAGCCCAAATGAGGAGCATGTCAACCCAGCTGGCTGCCCTTGGCGCTACGGTCCCACCAGCCCAGCCACTCCCGGTAGCTACTACTGCAGCTACACCTCCAACTCAGGGCCCTGTCAACCGGGAACCTACCCTAGCTAGTCCTCAGCCCTACAATGGGGCATTTGCAGACTACCGGGGGTTCATGTTGCAGTGCAACTTTGTTTTTGACTTACAGCCTAGCATGTTTTCTACGGATGCAGCTAAGGTGGCCTACATTGCCACTCATACCACCGGTGAGGCACTGCGTTGGGTCCAGTCCTTCTTAAGCTCCAAACTGGGGGCTAGGCACGATTACACCAGTTTCAACAGAGAGTTTGAGACGGTATTTGACCACCCTGTCGGCGGCCAAGGTCCAGGTCCCCAGCTGCTAAACATCAAGCAGGGCTCCTGCTCTGTCGCTGCTTATGCGATCGAGTGCCGCACGCTTGCAGCCAGCATAGGGTGGACCGATTCAACACTGCGTTGTATTTTTAGAGAGGGCCTCACAGAGGCACTGAAGGACGAGCTGGTTTGGGATAAGCCCACCAACCTCGATACGCTCATCAGCCTTGCCATCGATGTCGATGAACGCCTCCGTGAGCGCAAGAGGGCCAAGGCACATCAAGCCCACTCCCGCTCAACCCCAGTTCTGAGCACCAGCACCTCCTGCCAGCCCGAGACATCCAGATCACACTCTGTCGCAGGGGCAGAGCCAGTGGAGGTGGGTAGAATGCGTCTATCTGCCGCAGAGAAGGAACATCGTAGGACTCAAGGTCTCTGCATGTATTATGGGCAGAGGGGTCACGCAAGGGAGACCTGTCCTAAGCTGCCAAGAGTAGGCTCACCGGAGACGAGGGGACTTCAGGTGAGCCAAATCTCTCGTTCTTCCTCACCCAATAGCCCTGCCAAATTGGAGGCACATCTCTCCTTGCAGTCGGCACTTTCATTGACTATGGTGCCGATGACAGTTTCATCGACCACCAATTGGCCCATGAGGCCAAAATTCCTCTTATCTCTTTGACTAAACCCATTCCTGCGTTTGCCCTGAATGGACAAAGGATTGGCCTCATACCTCACCAGACTACACTCCTCAAAATGACTTTGTCTGACAACCATGTTGAGGAGATTCGCTTCCATGTGTTACCATCTCCTGGCACCCCTGTCATTTTAGGGCGACCCTGGTTGGAGTTGCATGTTCCCCATGTGGACCATGGTAGAGGCCGCATCATCAGTTGGAGCACCTCCTGCTATGCCCGGTCTCTCCACGCTGCTACATACTCCACCTCAGGGCCTCCTCCTGACACTCCATCTCCCCCTGACTTGTCCACTATCCCATCCATGTACCATGACCTTGGCGAAGCATTCAGTAAGGACCGGGCTCGCTCCTTGCCCCCCCATCGTCCTTATAACTGCGGAATTGATCTCCTTCCAGGCGCAGCCTACCCCACCAGTCGGCTGTACAATTTGTCTCTCCAAGAGAAGGCAGCCATGGACAAATATATTTCTGAGTGTTTGGCCGAGGGTCCCATCCGCCCCTCTCGTTCCCCAATGGCAGCTAGTTTCTTATTTGTCAAGAAGAAGGGAGGTGACCTCAGGCCGTGTATAGACTACGGAGAACTTAACAAGATCACCATCAAAAACAAGTACCCTCTTCCCCTCATCAGTTCCAACTTTGAACCCCTGCTGGGCGCCACCATCTTCACAAAGTTGGACTTACGAAATGCCTACCACCTCATTCGGATACGTGAGAGGGATGAGTTCAAGGCTGCTTTTAAGAACTCCCTGGGGGCATTATGAATATCTTTTTATGCCTTTTGGCCTTACTAATGCTCCTGCTGTTTTCCAGGCTTTCATGAATGACATCCTCAGAGACATGCTGGACATCTTTGTGGTTCTCTACCTCGATGACATCCTGATTTTTCTCCAGGAGTGCTGAGGAACATGTCCAACATGTCCGCCAAGTCATCCAGTGTCTCCTGGAGAACTGTCCTCTTCATCAAGGCCGAAAAGTGCACCTTCCATGCCCCCTCTGTGGAGTTTCTGGGATTTATCATAGAAGGTGGACAAACACGGCCGTGACCCACAGAAGGTCCAGACTGTTGTTGAGTGGCCTCAACCAACCAACAGGAAGCAGCTACAGCGTTTCCTGTGCTTTGCCAACTTTTATCGCTGTTTCATTCGGGACTATAGCAAGGTGGCCGCCCCTCTCACTGCTCTTACCTCATCTTCTGCATCCTTTCGTCTGGACCCCCACAGCCGATGCCGCCTTCAATGCCCTCAAGAGACGTTTCACATCTGCACCAATCCTGCTCCACCCCGATCCCTCTAAGCCTTTTGTAGTGGAGGTGGATGCTTCTGACACCGGCATTGGGGCAGTTCTCTCACAGCAGTCTGACGTTGATGGTAAGCTGCATCCTTGTGCGTTCTTTTCCCGCCGGTTCACTCCGGCTGAAGAGAATTACGACATTGGCAACAGGGAGCTCCGAGCTGTTGTGGAGGACCTTTGAGGGGTGGCGTCACTGGTTGGAGGGTGCAGAGAATCCCATCACTGTCTGATCCAACCATAAAAACCTCACCTACATCCGGTCAGCCAGACGGCTTAACTCTCGGCAGGCACACTGGGCCCTATTCCTTGGCCAGTTAAAGTTCACGCTGATATACCGACCCGGTTCCAAGAACACTAAGGCTGATGCACTGTCTCGGATCCATTCGGCAGAGAGAGAGCCCATTACCCCGGACATCATCGTCCCCACTTCCCAGGTGATTAGTGTCATCACCACCGAGCTCGAGGCAGCAGTCAGGAGGGCCCAGCGCACAAAGCCTGATCCAGGAACGGGTCCCCAAACCGACTGTACGTTCCTGATGCAGCCCGGTCCCAGGTTCTCCAGTGGTGCCATGCCAGCCGGGTAGCCTGTCATCCAGGGGTCACTCACACCCTCTCCTTTATACGCTGGCGATTCTGGTGGCCCACATTGGTGACGGACGTCCAAAGATTTGTCTCCACCTGCTCGGTGTGTGCTAGAGGCAAGTCATCCCATCAGCCTCCAGCTGGCCTCTTACATCCCCCCTGTCCTGGTTGTCCCTGGTCCCATATCACCTTGGATTTTGTCACCGGGCTTCCCCCCTCCATGGGCAACACAGTTATCCTCACGGTGATAGATCGTTTCTCCAAGGCTGTAAACCTGGTGGCTCTCCCTAAGCTTCCAAGGAGACGGCGGAGTTGCTTATGGAGCATGTTTACCGCCTTCATGGACTCCCGGTGGACATTGTCAGTGACCTGTGGCCCCCAGTTCACCTCCCAAACCTGGAAGGCCTTCGGCAAGGCCATTGGTGCTTCCGTCAGTCTCTCCTCTGGATATCACCCCCAGTCTAATGGACAGGCAGAGCGAGCCAATCAGAGCCTGGAAGAGGCCCTCCGTTGCATCTCTGCTCTCCACCCATCCTCTTGGAGCAAGGATCTGCCCTGGGTAGAGTACTCATTGAACACCCACGTCAGTGCTGCCACTGGCATGTCTCCGTTTGAGTGCTCCCTGGGGTACCAACCCCCCCTGTTCCCGGCCTAGGAGACTGAAGTTGCTGTCCCCTCAGTCCAGGCTCATCTTCAACGACTGTCGGACTGTCCGTGGAGCTCTACTGAGGTCCAACACCCGTGCTTGTCGGAGAGCCATCGATGGTCCGCGGCCCCAAAATACCGAGTGGGTGAGCGGCTGTACCTTTCGTCCCTGATCTCCCACTCCAGGTGGAGTCCAGGAAGTTGGCACCCCGGTTTCTAGGACCATTCCCAATTTCACGCATTGTTAATCCGGTCGCAGTGCGTCGCCAACTCCCCTCCTCCATGCGGCGGGTCCACCAGTTTTCCACGTCTCTAAGATAACGCCTGTCTCCTCATGCTCCTTGACGCCTCCCCCCCACCGCCCCCTCCCCCCAGATGGTTGATGGCCATCCCCAGTGGACAGTGCGGCGGCTCCTCCGGGTGCGTCGCCGGGGTCGTGAGTACCAGTATCTCATCGACTGGGAGGGATTCGGGCTCCCAGTCGTCTCCTGTTACGGTCCCAAGCCAGGATGTGAACCCGCAGCCTTCTGCCTCTGGGGCCCCTGGGCACAACCCACTGCGCCACCTTCAACCCTCGACACAGACACTCAGATCCACTGTTTCCCCTTCCAATCTGACGAGCAGCCCAGGTGTGGCACTGCACACCTGTACCTAGTCAGTTATCAACACCACAGCCTTCAAAAACTCCGCATTCAACTAGACTCATCGCCAGATCTTCCCATAGAAATGCCTGGCAAGTATAGTGGCTCTCCAACAAATTCTTCTTTCTTCGCTCAGAAAAGTATTCTGGAGCTTACTTGCTGTGGTAGCTGTGTTTATAACCAGCCTCTCTTTCTTCCTTCAGATCCCGTCGTCTGCAGTGCCACCTCCTTGCCTTCACCATTCCTCCAACTGGACTGTTGGTTTTGGCTGCCGAACCTCAAGTCCACCTATTGCTTGCTATTGGGAAATTAAACTTCAGAACTCTCTTTCTGTCTCCTGTGTGGTTGCATTTGGGTTCAGAAGACAACTCAATCCTTAACAGTTTGATCTATATTTCTTTCTATTTTGTTTCCCTTAAGGTGTAACAATTTTCTAGACAAATTATATTATCTAAAATCACCTTGGAGGTTGGGTGGGTGGGTGTAGGGGTTGAGGGGGTGCCCTAATCGGATAATGTTATGGTGTGGGTTGAGCAAACATGCTTTCTAGGTTTTTCCCTCTGTTTCTGAGTTTTGTTAGTGTCCCATCTCATCCATCCTGTCCTTAAGTCAATCCTGTTTTACTTGTTTGTACCTGCCTCTCGTTTGTTCCTCTGTGTCTTTAAGTCTTGTCTTTCCCCTTTCTGTTCGCTGGTCCGTCTGCTCATATTCCTGCCCTTTGTCCTGCTTTCATTGTGTGTATCCTCTGGATGTTCTTCACCCGTCTGCGCTCCCTGCTCCTGCCTTGCTGTCTTGACACCGGATTATTGGATTTAAGTTTGGTTTGGATTTTGTGTTATTGTTAATAAATCACTCATCTTTTTGAACTCCTCCATTTCAAGTACCTCAAACCATGACAGATGAGTGTGGTTGAAGGGAAAAATGTATTTTTCTGTCCTGAAATGCCCTGAATTCAACTCTTTTTGTTGTTTTTTTGAATTAGGAAATTTCGGGCCAAGGGTTTGGTTGAAGGGAAATTCAAAATGTTTTAGTGTCCTTAGGGTTATTTTGGTTTTTGTGTGCCCGAAATTCCTTGAATTCAAAGCCTATTATCAATTCATTATGATCATGTGTGTATCAATTATATACGGCTGATTATCATCAATTACTGCTGATTATGCACATTTTTGAATTTTGAATCAGGAGGTTCTCGGGCCAGAGGTGGAAACTGTGTCCTGAGAATGTCCTGATTCAACTCTTTCGTATCAATTCTGCACCTGCTTATGTTTATCAACAAATGTAACTAGAGAGAGAGATGCGCCCCCTATGTGGCCTGTTTACATGGGACTGAGCTCCCGTGGGAGCTAGCTCCATGGCGAGAGGCCAAGACTTAGTGTGTGAGCTCGTGGGGAGTGGATGGGCCCGTCCCTCCTTCCGAGCTCGGATGTTGTTAAAAGACTATAAAGACGGTGAGCCCGGAAGTTCGGGTTGAGTCAGCGGCGGGTTTGTGCACGACGCCCAGCCAGGTTAAAGGCCACTCTACCAGACTGCCCGGCTCTCCAGTCTATGTGTTGAGGTAAGAGATTATAAGGCCTAACCCTGTGAACTGTCAGTGATCTGTTTTGCTCGATATTTTGTGGGGAATAAACTTGACACATTTATTCTAGAAAAAGAGCAATTGTGTGTTTTCTATGTGCAATGCTGCTTGCTATCTGTGGGGAATATATAAACATATATTATTCTAGCAAAAAAAGCGAGTGTGTGTGTGTTTCATTTTGTAACAGTCGACCACCGAACTTGGTAGATTTTTCACTAAAAACATTTGGCGTTGTCGGGGATTGGGTTAAAGAAAAACTGATAATGTTTTATTGAGTGGCTACGGTAACAAAATGTTAAGCGTAAAGAAGGGTAAGGAATGTGCAGCCGGGGGAGACCCCGGAAATGGATCTGGATTCCTCTCTGACGGGGGGAAGTGGCGTCCTGTAGCTCAGAGCCTGACAGACAGAGGGAGACCCCCGGGTCCTGGTTGTCTGAGATTAAGGACGAAATTGTAGATGAAGCATGCGTAATGTGATTGTAGGACTGTGGTGTTTTGAGCTCAAATGTGAAAAAAAAGGGACAGGGACGCCTGTTCTGTACTGATTTGCCTGTTTTTGAAAGTGAAGAATTCTTTGGATGAGAAGAGTCAGCTGCGGGTTCGCACGCCCAGCCGGGTTTTTGGACTGGCCACTGACCGGACTGTCCGGGGCTCCCCAGTCCTTTTGTGTCAAGGTAAGAGATTATAAGGCCTAGCCCTGATGAACTGTCAGTGATCTATTTTGCTCTATATTTTGTGGGGAATAAACTTGACACATTTATTCTAGCAAAAGAGCAATTGTGTGTTTTCTATGTGCAATGCTTGCTATCTGTATATATATATATTTGCTAAATATATATTATTTTAGCAAAAAAAGCAAGTGTGTGTGTGTTTCATTTTGTACAGCCGACCACTCCGAACCTTGGTAGATTTTCTCACAAAACAGTGGTTCATGTAATCATAAAATATTTTTCAATTTTTTATTGGTCAGTAGAATAAAATATGAAAAGCTCTAAAATAGCTTGTTTATAAAGTCAAGAATGATGTTTCAGAAGAACAAGCATTTGCAACAAAGAAGGTCTCACCTGGTACTCAATCTCACTATGCGTAGCCTGGTCTCCTCTGGCAACTGGTGTCACAGCTACAATTGGAGAGGCAGGGTCTGTGTGTTGTTGTGAAAGGGGAGGAGCTGGACTGGCTGGCTCCTCCTCTTTTTGAAAGTCACCCTGTGATAGGTCATCAATCATGTTCATCTCCACCTCTCTGTATGCCCGCCGCTCAGCCTATAAAAGAAGAACAGCATTAAACTCATGGGCATGATGGGAGATAAAAATGGACGGGTCTCATTATACAAGTTGGACTTCAGTGACAACACATGACATATGTACTAAGATTGCCATGGTAACTAAACAGAATAGTGAATTACCAAAGCTTTCATTTCATTAAAGACTTTATGCTGTCAGACTAGTGTTTGAGTTTGAACGATTCTCATCACATGCTGTTTTACATGTTAGGCTATCATGTCATTGTCATTGCGGCTCGGTTTTTATGGGCCAGTTATGAGGTAAAATCTTAATACGACATAAACACAAATTACTTGACAAATTTCTTAAACCCCCCCCCCCAATCAAAAAAATAAATTAAAATAAAATGAAAAAAATATATCATGCTATTATGTGTGGTGAAGATAACATAATAGTATAATATTATATCACCCGCAACTGCCAAATTACGCCAAGAAAGTGGCAGAAAAGACAGCTCAAAGTTTTTTTCTTTTTTTAAATGAGACTCTGGCCTGCAAATCAAATTAATTACTGAGATGTGCATTCGTACAGAATTAAAATTATCCCATGACTTCTGTGTTGGCTGAATTAGGATAGGTAACTTGGAGACATGGAGCATTCACACTGCAGTAATATCACACACGTCTGGAATTATTACATGTTACTGTAGGTCCCCTGGTAATACTATCCAGTGCAAATTGTTGTCTATGGACAAGAGGTGGTGGTAAACTCTGGACAGGTTACCAGTTCATGGTAGAGCCATACAATGACAACAACTACAGACACTATGTACATCATCATATTCTTATGGTATAGTATAAAAAAAAACGATAAAGATTAATAGGTTTGCTTTAATGAGAGAACAAAAAGAAAAGATATAATTGATTCTTAATTTAAAAAAGCCTATTCTCCAATCTTACACAAAGTTGAACACTGAATGACCAGTCCCCCCAGCACACAACACCACTCTATACCACACAGCTATACACCCGCACACACACATATACTATAAGCTGTCAAGTATGAACACTTTTCTTCACGGAGGTCTGATTGATGCTATATGAGGGTTCTTCAAGCTAATCTGGTGACCACTCAGGATCAAGGCCTGAGTGACCCAAGCAATGAGAACAATCCATTAATTGTTCTAAACAGGAAGTAAGTGTGGAGAACAAGTGATATGGGGAGGCAGTTCATTGGGTTCAACTCAGGGAGGCAACAAAGAGCTGACAAGGAAATTGTATTATATTATACATTTTGGAGAATAAACAGAAAAAAGTGCTGCATTCTGAGAGAGAAGCAAGAAGACAAACAATATGGGAGGTCAGCTTTTCAAGTTTAAGTCGGTTTCTCTTCTTATAAAACTGACAATTTATCATTGGCAAAGTTCTGTTTTTTTTTCTCCTTTTTTTCTAAATTACGGCCAAATGGTTAACTAAGGCAGCACAAAGAAACTTTTTAGCACTTTATGTCTCCATATAGGCATGGACCTTGGCCTTGGCCAAGATGTCTACTGTATAGTGCTGGGCGGTATGACCAAAAATTTATATCATGGTATTTTTCAAAATTATATCGGTTTTACGGTATATCACGGTATTTCTTTTTTATGGAAGGCACAACTGGGTGTTAACCACATTTTCTAATCATTTAGAGAGGAATTACTGCAGTAAATTGACTTAGCATGACCTATTTTACTGTCACGAGGAGTGAATATTGTAGAAAAACATTCATATCTAGTATCTAGTATTAATACAGGTTTGCATGGGCTCACAAAATGATACTATTTACAAAGAGGTGGCACTCGTGATTCTAATCAGAATGCATGATAGTTGCAGTTAAAATACAGAACCCTTATGTTTTTCAAATTTGAAAAAACATTTTGTAAAAA
This sequence comes from Hirundichthys speculiger, assembly GCA_018398805.1. Classification (NCBI taxonomy): domain Eukaryota; kingdom Metazoa; phylum Chordata; class Actinopteri; order Beloniformes; family Exocoetidae; genus Hirundichthys; species Hirundichthys speculiger. The sequence goes on along the minus strand of JAGFBZ010000611.1, from coordinate 106,452 downwards.
AATCAACATTAACTACACAATCAGTGCGTTTACATGGGAAGTTTAATTCCTCTTTAATTCAGAATTAAAGTTAAATCCGAATAAAAGTTACCATGTAAACACCTAATTCCATATGAAAATGTCAATTCAGAATTAAACTTAATTCCGAAGTAAGTGGCTGGTTTATTCCCATTTTAATTCCGAATTAAATAATTCCGCGGTCGTGTATACACTCATTCCTGTTTAAATTAATTCCCGTCTTTCTGTGCATGCTCGTTCCCTTGCCCGTCTGTCGCGATGACGCTTATAGTCCGCGCTGGGCTTGTTTTCAAAACAAAGTTTCAAGATGGCAGCACGCAGTAAACGGTGTTCAAGAGCAGAGATGATTTATTCAATAAATAGCTTGGAGGAACTGGAAATAATTAAAAGAACAGATGGCAGGAAACATAATAAGTGTGAGCTTTTCAAAGTTGTAGCGGCCAGGTTAAATGAAGGAGGTTTCGCAGATAGAGACGCCACCCAGGTCAAAAATAAGTGAAATGTTGTTGCTAACCGAGTTAGCTAAGTTTGTTTTCTTCCGGTAGATGTAAAGACGTCCGCCCCCCCTATCCAATCAGAACCCTTCCCAACCCCCAGACCTAAAGCGGAGTTGGATAAAGCCGAACAAATGTGGTTTCCATGTAAACCTTAATTCAGAATTACTATTTCCATGTAAACTCGAAGGAAAATAGTTTAATTCGGAATTATTTAATTCGGAATTATTAATTCCGAATTTAAAAATATCATGTAACCGCAGCCATTGTAAACAACGTTCTAAAGTTGTAGCCGCGAGAGGCCCCACGGCTACAACTTTAGAATGTTGTTTACAACTTTAGCTCGGCAACATTAGCAGATTATTGTAGTTTGTTGGACGTCGTCTTTTTTTTAAATCCAAAGAACTTCCACACGACAGACACGGCTCCTCGTTCAGGAAGAAGTTCCTCAGTCTCATGTTGCCGTTCTGGAGCTTCCACTTCGGGACTTTCGCTGTTTGCGGCCATCACCGTTTAACCATAAACTAGTAGCGTGTTGTGCCTCCAGTGCAACTGCAAAACAGTCCCCTGTCAAACAATGTTCTGCGGTACTTACGTTCCGCCGCGCAGCGTTCCCAACGTTGTGTACGCTACAGTACATACTCACCAGTATTACGGTATATGAAAAATTCATATCATAAGAAAAATAAACACCGGTATTCGGTATGAACCGGTATACCGCCCAGCACTACTACTGTAGCTCTCTGAGCTTTCTTCATCTTTGTCACTATGCATGACATAGTGCTGTAAAACAATATGCAGTAGCCCCACCGAGATGAAAGCACAAAGTTTCTTTGGCTGATTTTACCAATCGCAGGGACAGCTCCTTTTAGACAATACTTGCTCAGTAAAACTGAGCAAATATTCCGACAAATGCAAGTATAACTGATATTTTACTGTTAAAAATTATTATTATGTTATAATGTTATTCGCTCTACTCTATGCATATTTGTATGGACATATAACCTCTTAATAACGGAAGCGTCAGCTTCCTTTTAGTACCTATTATAGATCTGCTGTGCCCCAGTAAAAATATTAGTGTTAACAAATCATATTGAAGAATTTGGCAGGTTAATTTATACTCATACAATCAGAAAAGAATTACATTGTTATTATGGCCCATGGTCTGTCTTTCTTTTGTTCCTGCTTGCAGGTGGACTGACTTAGAGGTAGGCGGATCCAAATATTGATAACGTCGATACCAACGATAGTATTGATATCGAACGATAGTCTTGTAAAAAGATCGATACTCAAGCTTTCTTTCTCTTCCATAAGCATTGACTGCTGTGAAGTGCGAATTAATTGAAGTCTGTGTCTGACACCCTGTTGCTGTGTCCTCCTCCCCCTCCCCTCTCATCTCATTTTTTTTGGACGTTGCACCGTCAAGTGGCTCAGCGGCACCAGCCAAACAAGCATGCAGGTAGACTCAGCCTGGACCCCCCTGGGCCCGCCCACTTAGGAGAATCAGCCTGGCCCACGAGGGCCCACCTACTCATGAGACTCAGCCGGGCCCACCTTAGCCCACCCACTCATGAGACTCAGCCTGGTCCACCTGGGCCCACCCACTCATGCGACTCAGCCTGGCCCACTTTGGCCCACCCACTCATGAGACTCAGCCTGGCCCACCTTGGCCCACCCACTCATGAGACTCAGCCTGGCCCACCTTGGCCCACCCACTCATGAGACTCAGCCTGGCCCACCTGGCCCACCCACTCATGAGACTCAGCCTGGACCACCTGGGCCCACCCATTCATGAGACTCAGCCTGGCCCACCTTGGCCCACCCACTCAGGAGACTCAGTCTGGCCCACCCGGGCCTGGCCACTCAGTACTCTCTCTTCCCCCTTGTCGACGCACTCACACATCACGGAGAGAGATAATGGAGCAGAAGAATCAAGAATGGCCAGAAAGGAAAAAGAGCACGGGTTGGCTGTATTCTAATTATGAAAACGAAACAACGGCAAGTTGTGTAGTTTGTAAAAGGCTGTAAAATACAGTGGAAAAACTAAAAATTTATTTAAGCACATGAAAAATCATGTGCAAGAAAACTAAGAGCTGCAGAAACGGAGAGAGGAGGAGAGACATCCCCCAATCCGTGGCCCTGACAGACTGTCAACCCTGAGACAGAAGTCATTGGCGGATGCCTTTCAGTCCAACAGAGATTATCCAGATAAATAAGTGTGATCATCTTCAGCATCAACTCATATAACTATCAAAGCACATGTTACTTAAGTCAAATGTTACTGGAGCCAAATAAAAAAAAATCTAATTAAGACCTTGAAATAAACCAGTACATGTAATGTATCCCATTGAAAGGTGTTATTTAAGATAAAATAACATTAGATAATCCTTAGATAATCCTTTATTTATCCCACAAAAGGGATTAGACATTTATAGAGCTAAAGCAACGGGAAAGTGCACACAGTGCAAACAAAATTACACAAGTATTGAAAGATATATCATATGAGGACTAGAAAAAACATTATGAACAGAACAATTCAACTCCAAGGAGTATTTACATATCCTCAAGTCATAGAAATATATAGAAACCTTTTGTGTTAAATGTGAAATAAATACAGAATTATTACATACAGGTTTAAGACTTACTATATTATTATTTCCCTTAGCCAATTGCCCTAGAGCTGAGGAAATCACCAGGAGCCAGACAACAATGATAGTCAAAGACCCGCAACCTCTTTCCATTGTGCAAGATCAGGTCTTTCAGGATTTTGTGAAGCCCTTGACCCGAAATATAAAATTCCAAGTCTGGAAAGCTCTAGTAGAGGCAAAACTACCGTATCGTTATAAAGATTGCTCTTCCGAGGTCAGAAAGCCATTGAGGAAAGTGGATAATGTTGTACTGACAGCTGACATGTGGGCATCAAAAGCCACAGAAGGTTATTTTGACAGTCACATCCCACTTTATAAATGAGCACTGGCAGATGCAAGCCTATGTACTCGAAATGTTATTTTCCTCCTGAACAACACACAGCTGACAATATTTGTTTCCAACTCAAAATATTTGTGGAGGATTGGGGCATAAAGGACAAGATAGTGGCAGTAGTCACGAACAATGGAGCCAACATGGTTGCTGCTGTGCGCAAGGCAGGTTGGGCACATTACCCATGCTTTGCTCATACCTTATACTTGGTGGTAAAAGACTCATTCAAAGCTGTCCTAGGTTTTAACAAAATAATCCAGACAAAAATCACAAAAACACCAAAGGGTCAGCAGTTTCATGATAGATCAAGCTTAATATGAAAAAGTATTGGTATTGGTATTGGTATCTGTATCGGCAATAGCTCTGTATTTACTTGGTATCGGATCGATACTGAAATTCCCAGTATTGGTGCAGTAATTCCCAGTACTGGTGCATTGCTGTGATGTCACTGACCTTCCCTGTACTGACTGTCACCATGGGGGGCGGAGTTTTGCCATCATGCATTCGACGAATCCCACAACTTAGCCCTTGTGAGGGCCAAAGACACACTGTCTTCACCAAGGTATTGCTTGTGGGTGGTTTCTGACCAGTCCCCAATCTACATTGGTCCAAGGGGGTGGAGTCTGACTTCCATGCCACTATTGATACCATTATTATACCATATCAGGTACCATGTACCTTGACCTCTTCTATATTATCTATAAATACATCACATACAGTAAAACAGTTATAATCAATATTGCAGTCAACTTGCTTATAAATAAAGGAAAGCAGGCCTTCAGTACTACTGATATTTATTGCATGGAATTGATTTCACACAGGGGCTTGATTGTGGGATTTGTGTTGCGGGTGGCGTGGTAGCGAAACCCCGACCCCCTTTGATAAAGGGTGGTTGTGGGACAGTAAGGTGCACTCAGGGCTGTCCCTGTTGACCCCCTGGTGCATGCATCATGTCTCTAGCACACACAGGGGCTGGGATGTAGGATTCCTGTTGCATAATGGCGTGGTAGCGAAGACCCGCCCCCTTCAGTCAAGTTTGATTGGGAAAAATATATCCCCCACTCCACCCCCTGTTGTATTCTAGTCTCTGGTAGAAGGAAGGCAAGTAAAGGTATGCAACGATCTATATGGTCCTATTCCAATGTTCACACTAAAGCTGTAGAGTAGACTACTGCCCTATTGTTTTACATTGGGGTCCTTTGGACCCAAACACCCTCTGTGTGATGTAAATGTGAAGGGGGGGTGTAGAGTGGGAGCTCCCCCCAAAAAAGTTATCCTCCATGCCCCTCACATAAAATAAGACAAGGACAATGAGTTTCAAGTTGAAAAAAGTATTACTTGTATGATTTTTATTTTAGTAAAGATTGAAAATGGGTCCAAAAGTCCCTAACATCACACAAGGAGTTAAAAAAGATCTGAACCGATGAGATCTGCTTCCCTTATCACTTTTTGGTAGAATAGAATCTGTGAGAATTAATATTTTACCGAGATTATTATTTTTATTTCAATCACTCCCCATTTTAGTACCACAATCTATATTAACATTACTAGAAAAATTCATTCAAAAATGCATTTGGCAAAACCGAAGACCAAGAATAAATCTGAAGGTGCTGATGTCAGCGAAAGAAAAGGGAGGGCTAAACCTACTCAATCTAAGGATGAATTCCAATTCCTCCCTTAACCCTCAATCTCAACCCTCAGTCTCAAAAATGCACGCTCCCACTAAGTGCAAGTGCTGTCCCGATTCTTAGAAAGTCAAGTTGAGGGACGAGTTTGAGGGCTGTATCGCCCTCAAAATTGAGATTTTCCGACACCACCCTTGGAAGTAAGGGCTATCCAGAAGGCACTGGGTAATTTAGCCAAGACATCTTTGAAAAGGAAGGTTGACAAAAAAAAAGCTAGCTACAAACATAAGTATCTTCGTAGTTCTTAAAGATATAAATGTTACAAAACCATCTTATTGTCTTTGTTTGAAATTTTGTTCATGGATTAACATCGTAGTTGCGTAACATTTATTTTTTTACTTCACTATGTTTGCTGCCGGACCGGCGGTCCCGGCTGGGGGTCCCGACCGGGACCGCCGACCTGAATAATGTATCCTCTATTGTGTTTTTTGCTAATATTATTTGGAAAATATACAGCGCTCTTTTCAATGTTATCCCTGTGTCACTTCAGGAAATACAGAGACAACACGCGCTCTGATACATTTCAGTCTGAAGACGTAACTGCACTCGAGGGGTGTCCCATTTTTAAGTCACAAGATAGCCCTGACACTTACTTTCGAGGGTTAAGATTGAGGGCCAAAAATTGAGGGTTAAGGGCGAGGGTTGAGATGGAGGGTTAAGAGAGGAATTGGAATTCACCCTAAAAAATGTACTACTGGGCAGCCCAGCTACGAGTTTTAGTGGCATGGGTTGTGAGAGACTTGGAGACAGGATGGGTCTTTCGAACAATGCTCCTTACCAGGGGTATCTTTATTTAGCCTTCCATTTCTTGGACAACAATCTCAGAAAAAAAATAAAATTAGAAATCCATGGATTAAACACACATTGAGGGTCTGGTGCACAGTCCAGAAACAACTAAAAGGAGCCGCTGCTCTGTCACAAGCTATGCCCATAGTAGGTAACATTGAGTTTTTACCATATCTATCTGGCAGGGCTTCTAAGAAATGGGCAGAGGCTGGTCTGATAACAATAAATCAACTTATGGACGGACATGTATTTAAATCTTTTTCCCAACTTAAAGACAAGTATACCCTGCCTATAATTGACCTATATAGATATCTACAAATCAGACATGTTACAAAAAATACTGACTGGGAATATTGTGGAGCTTCACTTCACCCCCAACCAGGTGAGTAGGCAGAGGGCCAGCCAGCACAATGAGAAACAGCGACCCTCACTTGGTCTGGTCGTTGAGGGAAAATACATCCTAATTACATGCTCCACCAGCTGGATGCACTGCCACCTGTGCAAGGCACAGCTGGGCCAGGTTAGCAATCACCAGCTTTGCTTAAAAAGACCAAGGGTCTCCTCCCCACTGTGTGGCTGGCTCCTGCAGGAGGAACTACTTGGTCGGTCGGGCGGTAAGTGTTGCTCCCCTTATGTTTTGAAGAACTTTCTTTGAGTTTTGAAACACTAATCAGACTTTTCCTTTCCTCCCCTAGGCATTCTAGGAACCTGAGTAAACTCCTGAAGGGAGAGTTTGTGTTTTCCACACTGATTGCTTTAAAATTAAACACCACGCTTCGGCGTGTCAAACGTAACTTCCTGCCTGAGTGTCATACCTTGACCTGCCTCATCACAATATATACAAAAGGTACCCGCAAATATAGAAAGTTATCTAATACACCTAGTCAAGCATTGCCCTTCAACAAAACAACAAATATCCCATATGTACAAGAAACTAAGGATAGACATATCCGACAATACACTACATATTAAGCAACAATGCGAACTGAAACTACTGGCGACCTGTCCAGGGTGTACCCCTGCCTTTCACCCGAAAGGCAGGGGTGAAAGGCAGGGGCAGGGGAAAGGCAGGGGAGCTGGGAAAGGCTCCAGCAGATCCCCGTGACCCTGCAGAGGATTAAGCAGGTATAGATGGACGGATGGATGGGAACTGGAACTAAATGCAGTAATTGATGATGAGTCTTGGGAAGACATATGCTCCAGATGCCACAAAGGGGATTGGAAGCAAACTTTATAAAGAATTTGATTGGAAGGTCAAAACCAGGTTCTTCAGGACACCGTCAACAACTTTTCTCTCCAAGTGTAACCCTAGCAACAAACGCTGGAGGAACTGTCTTATGGTCGCTGACCACACTCACATATTCTGGGACTGTCCAAAAATACAATTATTTTGAAAAAAATTAAGGCAGAACTGGAAAAGGATTTGAGAATGGACCTCCCCATGGACTTCTATTGCACCTCGTGACCAGCTGTGCATAAAGCCACATTGACATAATGTGAACATTCATTAGATTTTGTTCATTTAACATTGCTTGTATTTACATTTACATTTTATTTTCATTCCACACATTGTTTTAATTTCATATTGCTCTCCTTTTATAGTTTTTCATCTCATTTCACGTGACTTTTCTTTACTCTTTTAATGACTTGTACTCATTTGTTGCAGACTTTGCATTCTTTATGACTGTTTTGGAAGGAGTGTATTTGTGGACTGGTCCAGAGTAGTGTATTTTACATGAGAGAAGAGCGCAATCCTATTCTCTGTAACAATCTTTTTTTTCTTCGCGCGCTGTCACTCATCGGATGTCACACACTAACCTCGCAACATCTACCACCTACAGTACCTGTAGGGAACTACTGCTGTGGCAGTTATCGCGAGGCAAGTGACAGATCTCAGATTGGGAATGTTTTTTTGTTTTGTTTTTTTAGGGTCCACCCGACCTCAGGGCACCAGGCGCTCCAAAGAGGCCCCTCCCCCGGGCATGGCTTTCCCGGCCAAAACGGGATACTTGAGAGGTATGTGTAAAAAAAAAAAACAAAAAAAACAGGATTAGACATTTGCACAGTATTTAATGTCCAGCCTGGAAGCTTAAAAGCTCTGCAAAAGAGGAATGCATTAACATCATCACCATCATGATTATATTTAGTCATGATCCACAAGTAACTTTTCCCAACCCACACTGACAAAGCAACAAGATCCATAAAGTGAATCAAATGTCCATGTTGCTATTTTTTCTTTTTTCTTGTATAAAATAATGTGAATCTTCTCATCTGATTCAGTGAGGGCTCCCGCAGCTGAAGACGCACTTCCTAACCGGGTTGATGACACTTTTCACACCTGTATTAGTCAAACCACTGAAACAGCAGTTTACAAACATATTAAAATATCAATTTCAGTTTGAATCCTAGTTGTGTCAGGAAACATTTCCAGTGTAGCACCTGTGCCAAATCAATCATACGGATCACACCACTGTGGCGACCCCGAACAGAAGCGGCAGAAAAGGAAGTTGTTTTTTCATTTTTTTAAGTAAAAACCACTTATCAAACTGTTACTTTGGCCTTATTCACTCATCTAACATTACAGTCACTGAAATTTATACTGTCCACTTTCACTGCAGATTCCATAAATGAGTGGGTCATAATCAGGATGCCACATCATGTTAAACACAGTTTCTCTGAATTATCCAGTTTATCAATTCACCTGCTAGCGGTTAGCATAATTGTATGATTGTAGCGTCTAATTTTACCTCATTCTGACTGTGTTTTTGGGTCATTAGGTCAGAACATTTACAATATTCTAGTACTCATCAGCATAGGTTCTATACACACATAAAGTACATGGAGTGAAAAAGCTGCTGCAATATAACACATACCAATTTATCTTACTCCTGTAAGTGAAATTCAGAGCAGGTACATCCACCAGAGTGGATAACTCACATCAGGATCATACTGGTCCATATGCGATGTTCGGAGGAAAACACCATATTTTAAGCCTCATATTCTTATTCTTATTCTTATTATTATTATTATTGATAAAATTATCATTATTATTATTATTCCAAAACATTGCAGGTTTTATAAAATTCCAAAACTTCTTCAGGCTTGAAAATTTCAACCAGGATAAGAAATAAAATCATAGGAATTTATATGGTTCTCTCCTTTTATTCAAGTAAAAAATGCAAAAAACAGAAACAGCACATACTGAACTTTAAATGTCTCGCATATGAAATAAAACTTTAAAGCATAACATTTATTATCATACTGCCTAGTATGCAGGTCAGAAAGTTGCCAGACTTCTTAAAAAAAAAAAAAAAAGCTCAAAAGTTAACTTATCAAAAGCTTATAAATCCTGACCAATTAATTTTTTACAGGATTATATATCACCAATAATCTTTCCCATCTGAGGAGATTTTCTTTCCTAATTAGTCAGATTATTCCTGAGGAATTTTACTCTAATTAGTTCTGCATATATAACAGACTGTAGAGAAGATGTACAGTAAATTCAGACACAGCCTTGTTTGCCTCCCACCTCCATCTTCCAGCGACTGAGCCATTCATCTCTCTGCCTCCTGCTGACGTAGTACGGATCTCCAGCTTGAAAAGTCACCCTGGGGACTGGCTTCCTTCGCAGCCTCCCAGTCTTACCCTGCACACATGTCCATAAAGAAACATAACAGCAGTTAGCTTGATTTTTGATTGTAGAAAGTATCAAAAGATACTTTTTTTCCTCACCTCTCTAGGGGAGTCACAGTTTCTGTTGTCTGACTCATCTGCAGATGAAAAGTTACAGAAAATGTTTCATTTGTAAATATTTAACAAAAGTGTAATGAAGAGGGACAAAAAATTTAATACAAAAAATACAATTTGTCTTAGGTAGATTATTTCTTTGCTGTACCAATGTTTTTTAACAATAAATGCTAGACGGTTGTAGCTCCTGATCATATCCTTTTTAAATGGTGCCACAACTGCAGGACACATACGTTTGTGGGATGGGCAGCAGAGCTGCATATGTGGCTCACGCCTATGAAAGATATACCAAATATTATCTCCCAATGCCAAACAGCTTTTTTTGCTTTGCTGTTCATTCTTGTTTTGAGCATCTGGTAGCCCCAGGTGCCAATCAGGCATTGTGTAAGCATGGGCCTCGCTGCAGTAGTCAGTTGGTATCTGCTCCAAGAATCGGCATGCCACATTTGACTGATCTTAATAGGGCCCATATGACAGGATGGATGTCACGTGGATGATGGATGACTGAAGTCTGAAGAAACAATTTAACAAATAACAAATTAAATGTATTAATTTCACAAACAGAAGCCTCAGTAGCATGTGGAAGAACCATATATGGCCACACCTCCTGGTACCTCTGGCACCTCCTCCTCATACTGATCAGCAGCCTGGGCATGCACTGCTGTGGGATGGCATCCGCATTCTTCAACTAGAATTCGTTGAAAGTCAGCCAGTATAGTTGTGGTCACTCTAGCACAAACATCCAGGCTGATCCAACAAGTGTCCAATATGGTTTAAGTCAGTACTGCTTGCAGGCCATTCAACCCTTTCCACTCCCAAATTCTGGAGGTTACTTTCTCATAACCCCGCTCTGTGGGGGTGAGCGTTGTCATCTTGGAGGATAGACTGTGGAGATAAGGGATTGCCACTGGTTGCAGAATTTCATGTCAATATCTCTACACTGAGATTGTCTCCAAGCCTGGTTTTTCCAGTGAGGGAGATGCCTGCCCCACACCATCACATTGCTTCTACCAAAAGATGTTACTTTATCAATGTGTCTTCTCCAAAATATGACCCTACGATTTAAGTAGCTTAGTCAAGATCTGGACTCATCGCTGAATATAATGCTCCTCCACATGTTAAGGTTCCATTTGTTCCACATGTGTTGGCAACACCGGTGCAAACAGGCCTGATGATGAAGGATAGTCCTGGCAGACCTTCTAGCAGCGCTATGAGCCCGGAGATTGGCTGTGTGCAGTCTGTTCCACACTGTCTGGGCAGAGAGCCATCAGGCATTTTGTAGTACAAGCCTTGACAGCAAATCTGTAGCAGACTGCCTACGGTTCCTAAGTGCTGACAGGATGAAGAAATGGTCTTCTTTGAGTGCCATCTTCTCGGGACACCCATTTCATGGCCTGTCTGACATCCACCATTATATAGAGCTTGGACTTCAGTTTGTAGGGCTCACTCCAAATAATGCTGCAACTTGGTTTTGAGGAACACCAGCTTGAAGTTGGCCTATCACATGAGCCCTATCCAAATCAAATGTGGCATGCCGATTCTTGGAGTAGATACCAACTGACCGCTGCAGCAAGGCTCATGCTCACACAATAGCTGATTGGCACCTGATTGTCAGCACCTGGGGTTACCAGGAGCTCAAAACAAGAGACAGTAAAACGAGTAAGAAAAAAAAAAAGTTGTCTGGCATTGACAGATTTGGAAAATCCTTCATGGGTGCAACGCACATAGTCAGGTCTTCTGTTCATCCTACAAATGCATGTTCCTTACAAATGTTCCACAATTTAAAATGGACAGGCTTAACAACGGTACAAGATTTATTGCACTGGACTATACCTTTATGTCTCTCATTTTGCCCTAGTTTCCGACGGCCACGCTTTTTGCGAGGGGAAGGTGAAGGCTCCGATTCCTCGGGCAGAGTTGAGGGGCTATTTGCACAGTGGTCAGAGGTTGCCATGTCCTGGGAAGACACAGAGCAAAGTCTAGGTTTGAGAAAACTGCTAGTTGCCCTAGCCCATTTTGCAGACAATTAAACAATTTCAAGGTCAGCACATTCACAATAATCCAGTACTCATCAGCATAGGTTCTATACCTACATAAAGAGTATGTCGTGAAAGAGCTGCTGCAATATAACACGTGCCTATTTTTCTACTCTTGTGAGTGCAATTCAGAGCAGGTATGTCCACCAGAGTGAATCTACATAGATTTGTGAAATAAACAGCCCTAGCTGCCATTAACACAGACCATTAACACACACACACACACACACCCATGGGATACTGTGGGGTGGGGGGAGGTGGTGTACCACTGATGTTATAAACATTGCTAATAATTAAAAACATATTTTAAACAATTTGGAAATGCACAACAAAATATGTAGATAACAATATGCTAATTAGCTATGCTTTCCATTTAATGACGAGCAGCAATAATATCAAGCTGCTGTCCTAAACTCTAAAAGACCAGGAGGGTTTTGTAAGCATGTGCTGCAAACAATTTTTGTAGTTGTAGCTGAGCAATTAAAAAGTAGAGTGCAGAGGTGACTGTCACACTTAAAGGCTAAGCTAACGCTAGCTCATGCTAACAAGCCCAGAAAAGCCATAATGAGCAGTTAAGAAGACCTGTAAAAGGCAGAGTACAAAAAGGCAATTAAAAAAGCCTCAGGACAGACTGCAAACGATACCTGCACACTTTTTAAACGGTTACTTAAACAGAAACAATGTTTAATACAAGGGTCCACTTTTGGTGGTTTACAGTAATCGAGTGCCTAAAACCTCCCACATAAAGGCAAAAAAGATTTGGATTATTATGTCCTTTTTCCTTCCCACTACATTGTTGCAAGCTGATATTAGCACATACCCGGCCACTCCTTTCCTGGTGAATCAACCAGGCTCTGAAAGTTAGAGCGGGATCGAGCATTAAAAGCCAGATGGGATTAAACAGCTCCGGTATACCAATGTCAGTACATGCATTTAATCTGTTTCTCGTCAGTAAAGACTTCGGAATCCTGGTTGTAATAATCCAGAAACAGCTCATTCTAAATAAAAAGAATCAAAACTGTAAATAAAATCAAATGAAAATTAAAATAAAAATGAACTGAAAGTTTGGCGAGGCAATATCTGAGGAAAAATCATAATAAAACACATTTTAGAACTTAGCATTTAATATAAAAACAATCTTGCGAATCGGTATGATATATATACATGTATACATACATGCACACACACACACACACAAATATATATATATATATATATACATACATACATATATATATATATGTGTGTGTGTGTGTGTGCGTGAGTGTGCGGGTGTGCATGCGGGTGTGCATGTGAGTGTGTGTAATGTTCACACATACATATAAATACTAATTAATTTGTAACATTTATAATATTTATATTTAATTTCCTATCTTACAATGAATTTTTAAATGTGTACAAAATAATCATGGGATGAGTACCCCAGATGACAGTGACTGTAGTAGTTTAAAATGAAAAAAAGAGTGATATGGTGTCTATTTTGTCCACATGCAGAACCACCACATTGTCTTGACATGGTCAGATGATTTAACACTTATTGATTTAAACCAAAAAAATATATTAAAGCTGCATTAAGCAATTTAAGAAAACACTACTCCAGTTCCTACAGCTAATTTTTAAGCAAACAACTGACTACTTACACATTCAGGAGAAACACAGGAATCTGGATTTGCAGTCATCTTTTTGGCCACATGTTGAATGTGAATTCACTTCAGGCCTGGTTTGGTCCAAATATTCCTGAAAAAATATCTGGATATCTTTTGATAGCTACGACTTTGATGATCTTCTGCCACTTCGCCTCTCCGTCACGCTAAATAGGAGGAGTAAAGCTAGCTTGAGTAAGCTGTCCTTACACTTCCTTTCTGTGGGTGTTTGTGCAGTGGTTAAGTTTAATTTGGGTTGGTAAAAAAATACAATGACCAAAATTGTGCTGAAACCCTGTCAAAAGTAAAAGCAAACTACATGGTGGTAGGCTACTACTGACTGTAATGCACATTACAAGGAGTCATTTGATTCAGTGATAACATTGCAGGATTTTGCTTAATGCAGCTTTTTAAGTTCAAAGATAAAGACAGATATGACCAAACATTTCCCACAATGAAGCCCCTGGTGCATCAAACTATAAAACACATTTAGCACCAGAGTCGACTTGACAGTAAACATAATTCACAGACAAAGAAAACTGCCTTTGCCATGAGGTTCATGTTGGTTTACCTTTTCTAACAACTCTTACAACTCTTAACAACTACACTTCTTCTTCTCTCAGAATTAGTGATGGCTCGGTCGCGAATGAGAGCCAGAAAATAGGCGGCTCTTTGAAGTGAACGCCGTGAGCCGGCTCGCGATCGATGGGAGCCTGTTCACGATCGAGATCGATTTTTTTTTTTTTTTTTTTGTCTTTTAAAGCCGCATTGGTCAACATGTGTGGCTGTGGCAACGTCTGTGTGACTACACTGAGCAGGAGGGAGGGGGGGAGGGGAGCAAAGTCAACAACACTCCGCTTGGGGGGTTACAGACACACACAGGGGCGCACACGAACAGGAGGCACGAACTAGAGACGAGAGTGAGAGGATGTGACCATTTCACCAAAGATGAGTGACAACAGGAAAAGGAGTAAAATTTGGACACATTTTAAAGTGTTAGACTCCGGAAAGGCAGAGTGAACACTTTGTAAAATACAAATTTCATATCGAGCAGGCTCCACAAACAACCAGCACAGGCATATTCAAACTAATCATCCAACAGTGCAATTAACAGAGTTGGAGAAAAGACCAGCAAGGGACTCTACTAATGAGGGGTTTTTTTTAAACTTTAAATAGTTGCACATTTTAATTTATATTTTGTTGAGTCATGTTTAGATTTTGTTTTTCACAAATTAAAATTCGTTTTTTTATTTAAAATTCATTTACGTATACGTTAAGTTTATTAATAAAGCCATATAAATACTATACATATGTTATATTTTATGTTTTTTAACATTAGTTATTCATTTTACACATAATTTGGTAACAAATTAATTTAAGTAACAAAAAATCTGAGGAGCCACTTGGGAGCCGAAAGAGCCGGCTCTTTTTAGTGAGCCGAGCCAAAAGAGACGGAATTCCCATCACTACTCAAAATCTATTGCTGCCTTGACCTTAAATAGCAGAGACTGCAGAAAGTATTCTCCAGCAAAGAGATCTAACCTGAGCTGTATGTAAAATATTGTAATCCAGTTGGATGAAACTTGGAAGAAAACACGATGGTACCAAACAATAAAACAATAGTGAACCAAAAATAATGAAATACATAAAAACACCAACTTACTATAGAAAATAAATCCAAGATCATTGTGCCACAAGTAACAGAAATAGTGTTAAGTAGTAGTTAGTTAAATAGTGTTAAGTGAATCATTAATAATATCAATAATCATTAATAATAGTCAGCTATGTACACATGGGCCAATATAAGTTGTAGCTGGTCCTAATAAAACATCCAAGTATTTGCTGCCTACCCATGTCTCAATAGTCATCTCTGTAGTGTACATTACCTAACTATATATCAGTCATAATATAGGTACATATAACTCTTACTTCTCCTGCTTCCTTATATTAATACTAAAATATTTTGTCCTCCTTCCTCTTTTCTTCCCTGACCAGCTGTTGTTGTATGAATTTGTCTGTGAGCAGGTGATTGTGGCTTGTGGAGTAAAAGGGTCTTAAGCAAGATATGAGGAGGACACAATTTATACATTATTGCCAGTAGAATATAGTATTTAAAGATCAGTGAATCTTATAATTATACTTTCTCTCTCTTTCTCTCTGTTTTTTTTTGTCTGCAAAATGTCTAAATTTAAGAGCACTGCATTTGTCTTCTTCAAGGAAGTGGAACAATGTTACTGTTAACATACTACCAAAAATTAACAAATTTACTTAAAAAAAATTTAAAATGCTAATTCATTCATGAATGGTCCATTGGCGGTCCTTTCTCTGTTACTGAGCCCACCTCATGTATGTCAGTTACATAAGTTGTCCAGAAAAGAAGTAGCCATGGAGTCTGAGACATAAAATCATGTGCAAAGTTTTACATAAGTACACAAGTAATTACAAAGTATCCACCAACCCATTATATGTATCCACTTATTCCTGCAAAGGGATATGGATATCTGCTGGAAGCCAATCCCAGCTGACAGGTCCCTCAGTCCATTACAGGGCCGAGTGCAGACAAACAACCAAGCATGATCACACTTAATCCTCAGGACAATTTAGAATCACCAATAAGCCTGACATGCATATTTTTGGACTGTGGGAGGAGGTTGGAGTACCCGGAGACACCCATGCTAACATGCAAACTCCACACAGAAAGCTGCTGGGGTTGAAGCAAGGAACCTTGGTGCTCTGGGGCAATTAATCTCATAATGAAGTGCATAACAAGCCTAAAAATGAAGGTTGTTCCTTCAATGAGGTTGGAAGGAGTGGTGTCCAGGCGTGTCGGACTTTAAAGGCCGCTGTCCTGCATGTCTTAGATGTTTCCCTGCGTCAGCACACCTGATTCAAATGAATCGATCACCACCACCAGGTCTGTACAGGTCTGTTAATGACACATTTATTTGAATCAGGGGTGCTGAAGCAGGGAAAACATCTAAGACATGCAGGGCAGCAGCCCTCGAGGCCTAGAGTCCGACACCTGTGCTCTAGACCATCACTGTCTCATACAAAAATGGATACTTGATTCCAAACATGTAAATATAGCAACAAAATGAATGTTAAATTTATATGAATCTTAAACTTGAGGTTTCAAAACAACATGGAGGGAAATGTTTCAGTGGTTTATGCAAAATGGCATGCATCTTTTTGTATAATATAATAAAAAGTTCATCCATCCATCCATTATCTATGCCCGTTTAATCCTCTGCAGGGTCACGAATATCTGCTGGAGCCTATCCCAGCCCTCTTCGGGTGAAAGCCAGGGGTACACCCTGGACAGGTCGCCAGTCCAGGTAATAAAGTTCAATAAGACCAAAAAGTATATCCTGCAAAATTATCATTTATCATTTAGATTTTAAAATGTGCATTAAGACCTTATGGTCTTAATGGTGTACCATACGGTACACAACTATTTTATTAGACTGTCTCAGTTTTTTTAACACTGCAGCTGTACCTAATGATAAACTGTCTGCAGTATATAAAAGGAAAAATGAAAAGACAAAAAAAAAAACTGTAGAACTTTACTTTGGTATCGTGTATTAAATTTTCTTGTATTTCAAATTTAATTACTAGAAGTTCGAAGAAGAAGACGTTTGATTTTACTGAAGTGGAAGTCCTCTGCGCTGCCTTCTCATTTCCTCTTGGATCAGGGACATCCTTCAGTTTGTGAAGTTGGAGAAAGTTAGGTGCTCAATGCATGGTTCACTTGCAAAGTTTTATAAGACTTGGGTCCATTTTTTGCGTATGTTGAGGGATTGACTTTTACTGCTATTCCAGAGTATCCAACCTGATTGTCGACTAGCTGTGTATTTTTCCTGTGTGAATTTGTAGCATGCCTAAAATGTTTTCTACTTTTCTCTGTGAATATATTGCACTTTTATTTTGAAGTGGGTGACCAATTTTGTGTTTTGTTCTATGTATATTTTTTTGAATTTCTTTTTTTTTTTGTTTGTTTTTTGTGTGTGTTTTTTGTTGTTGCTGTGTTTGTTTTGTTATTTGACTCCATGTTATTTTATTTTTTTCTTGTTTTATACTTGACATTGTGTTCACTCAGAATGTCACCTTTTGAGTTTGTTATGTCATGAAAAATTAATAAACAAATGTTTAAAAAAAACACATCAAAAATCACTATACTGCACACACCACACAATCACTGTCCTGTGTCTTTGTCTATCCTCTCCTGGGTTAATAAAATATGCTAGACTGTTAATGTGACAAGTGGAAAATGTGAGGGTTGGAGCCATGCTGATGAATGATAATTATGTTATTACAAGTTGAGAAAGAGATTATTCAGAGACTGTAACTTCAACCAGTGAATGTGTGGGGGGAATCCCATTCTTTAAAACCTAAAAGGAGGATAAACACAACCCACATATATGCTACCAGATCTTTGTGCATTATCCTGTAATATGTGGAAAATAACTGAACCAATAACTCCACAGTTTGCAGACATTAATGAGATATAAGTGAAGCACTCCTGGAAACAACACATGCATGTTTAACATATCTGAGACAATGGTATTTTGATAAGCTGAAAAGGCTGTCAATCACTTTACGATTGTTAAAGCAAAATAATATTGACAACAGGCTTTAATTACACTCACAGAAAGAAGCTGTTTGCGTTTCCTGCCAGGACGACCAACTCTGCGCTTGTGAAGGCCTGCTGGTGTCCCCTCCTCCAGACTGTCCTGGTCTGCGCCATCTTCACTCTAGGTGGATAGAAATAGGCCACATCAAACTGTGAGCAATAAATGAATGGATATAGAATTACTCCCAGTACTGAGATCATATTATAACAACAAAGATTCAAGGCATTACAAACCGTCCAGAGGCCTGTTGCATTAAATAAGATAAGTGATTAAGTCAGTTATCCTCCAGTAGGTTGCACAAAAGTGGGATCAGATAAATTACCAGGGAGAGTTATTCTGTGCAGCTAGTTAATCCTGCTGCTTTTCAGTGTTATTTATGACATTTATGAGTCAGTTATTCATAATCTTCTGTGTATATGTTTACTTAATTTCATTAGTTTGCATTTAGTTTTATTTAAATTGTAATTCAGTACTGAATCTTTAATACGATTACACCCCATGGACTGTATAAATGGAATGGACTGTACTTTGGCCTCAAATTCACCCATTCACACACCAGTGGGCAGTAGCTGCCATGCAAGGTGCTGCCAACCCACTGGGGGCAAGTTAGGGTTCAGTGTCTTGCCCAAGGACACTTTGGCATGTGGACAGTTGGAGCCGGGATTGAACGGCCAACCTTCCAGTGACTGGATGACAAGCTCTACCAACTGAGCTACAGCCACCCCTTACATGCTGAATTACACCCCACAAAGATAAGGAGGGTGGTGATGGTAATGGTGGTGACAGTTTCCTTGGTACTTTGGCAACTTACATGTGAGTGTATATGGGCACGGACACATTTATGCTTTACCCCCCAACACCCCCCTCTCTACTGTCAACACAATCAATCGAATGTTTACATGAATTCTCTATATACAGGTCTATAGCTTGGTAGAAGGTGTTCATCCAGTTTTATTGTTAGCGGTTTCTGCTTCCTACATGTTATCTTTTAAGTTTGTTAGCTGTCACAACCCAATCTACGACACAACACCCCTCACACTTTACAAGCCAGCACACACCACATCCTCACTGTCATGCCTCTTTAATTGTCTTGTCTTTAAAGGTTTCACTGCTGGTGTTTTTTAGTCCTCTCTGAGAAAATCAGGATTTAAGATGCTAATAAAGATGTTAGAATTTACTGCCAGAGAAGACTGGTAAAGGACACATTCACCCTTCACATTCCCACAAAAAAGTCTGCTACAAGATTAAACTGCATATACAGTCATGGAAAAAATTATTAGACCACCCTTGTTTTCTTCAGTTTCTTGTTCATTTTAATGCCTGGTACAACTAAAAGTACATTTGTTTGGACAAACATAACGATAACCACAAAGATTGCTCATAAGAGTTTTATTTAAGAGCTGATATCTTACCATTTTCCATGGTTTTCTTGATTATAACCTAAATCACTTAAGTTTTTACATCAATAGCTATGGCGTTGTACTGTCAAAAACACTGCTTTTATGCATTCAGTGTTTTCTTTTCTGTCTCTTTTAGTCACATGATGATGTTTAGTGGTACCAGGTATTAAAATGAACAAGAAAGTGAAGAAAAAAATGGTGGTCTAATAATTTTTTCCATGACTGTACATACTAGATGGTTTTGCTAGATGATGGCACTAACCATGAATGTAAATGCAAAAAAAAAAAATCTCCAACAATAAGGATTTGGTCATATTTAGGCATGATTTCAACCAGTAATACAGAAAAGTCATTTAAAAAGTCCTTATTGTATTTAAGTGGTCAATAGATCACAGCACATAAGACTGGATGAAAGGTCAAATAAGTTCAGTTCAAAGCTTGAAGAACATAATGATGGAGAGAACTGCTTGCATTTATTTCTACTCCGAAAAACAGTCGCTATTCCCCCTCCTCAGCCTGAAGTCAGGGGAGAGTTTAAATAACCACAGTCAGGTGGTAAAAGATCAGAGAAGGTGCTGGACTCACCAACATTCATCCATCCAACACACAGGAAATCCAATTCATTGGACATGAAGAAATCATTAAGAATGATTTCTTCACGAAATGATTTTGTTTAAAATGGACCTGGCGTTCACCAGGCCAATTCTGACAGGAGCTGGTGGGACCAAAGAGCGACCATTCCGGAGATCCCGGCAGAGAGGCCGCAGGTTCTCTGGATTCCTCCCATGCTGCCAGGGATTAAGAGAGTGGGAGCAGTGGGACTGAGTCACCTGGAACAGCTCACCCGAGCCGAAGACGTGTACCAACCAGGTGTAGACAGGCTCCAACATACACTGCTCAACTACTCAGGTTTAATGCTAACTTCAGGAGAATAGTCTCACTTTTTGCTTTCAGTACTGCAAGTTATATTGTGATTTGTTGTTTGTAAAATGTATTTTTGTGAAATCTACTCTCCTTCTTATTCTTAAGAGGAGAAACTGCCAAACAAGTTTTGTTTTACATTTTCTCTATTCAGTAGTATTAACATCTGCTTTGTTCTTAAATCTCTCTGCTGCTGTCTGTGTCATTTGAAGCTGTGTGCTGCGTGCTGTTAGGTTTGTGTTTTCATTAATGTCATGCTCTCTTCACTGCTGGACCCAAATGATGGTGACAATGGAATGGTTGCTAAGGTGCAGAAACTGCTTGGCAACTGTCTCCAGCAGGGTCACAGTACTGCTAAACAACCTAATTCCACTTCCTTAACAATCAGCTTGGCAACAAGCTAAAGACAAGTAATGGCTTTGTGCCAGTCTTCCTCATTGGCTGTACCTATGTCTTTGTCACATTTCTACAATACAGCTGTAATTGCTCATGTGCTAAAAATGTTAAAATAATTCAAAAAACAGTGTAACATATACCATGCTAAACTAGAAAATCACTCAGTTATACCTTCCAAAATAGGTCGACACACACAAACAGCCACACTCAACATTCTGTCTATATATCTTTGGTTTATTTCTGTCTCTCAGAAGGCTATTTTAGGCTGCTGCAGTTGCTAAGCAACCAGACTGCAAACCAGGCAGCATCAGTAGCAGACAGCTTGTCCTCTTTCTCTTCTCCCCATCCCCGCGTCCTGCTCTCAATCTCACTCCTCTTTTCTTTCCTCTGTGCTCTTTTCTTGCATCTCTCTTCTTTTCCAGCTTCTCTATTTCACTTTAAATATACTACTCACCTCACATTTAATCCAGATTCGGCCTGAATAAATACTTTTTTTTTTACATTTAATTACAAGACAAGAGGGATTTCTTGAACACAATCACAGCATTGATCTCTCCATTTTAGTTGACTTTTTGTTTAATTTCCTTTCTGGTATTAATAAAGTATTTTTCATTTTCATTTCATTTTACACATTTACATAGACATACTAACAGCTAAGAATTCAAACTGACTTAAAATTATACAAAGGTCATATAGGATCCAATGCAATCCCAAACAAATGCCACCCTTTACTCTTTTTTTACTGTCGGTAAATGTGAAAAGGAAGAACTGATTTCATTTTGGGTGTGATCCAGAGGTAATCTTGGATTCTGGATCACTTTCAAATTTTCAATAAAATTGTGGTAAATGGGGGCAAAAATTTTTGTTTCTCAATATCTCCGTAAATTATTGCCCAAAACTCATGAAATTTGATTCAGGGATCGACAATGGGAACCTCTATCAATTTTCAAAGGCTGATCCGGATCTGATCCAGAAGGCGGATTTTATCGCAATCTGTAAATCGCTATATGAGGGAATTGTTGCGCTTGGTGGAGGTCTGAGCTCTTCGAGTGCTTTTCTACTTCTAACATGTATTTCTTACAGGTTTTTATGTCATTTCATGTATTATCTATAATTTATTAAAAAATTATGTTCGAATTTTGGGGGTTTGAAACGGATTAGGGGATTTACATGGAAAATGCGTCTCTACTTACGAAATTTTCTCTACTTACTTACTCTTCCCTACTTACGAAACTACTTCCAGAACCAATTAATTTCTTAAGCAGCGGTACCACTGTATTTGGCATTTCTTTCTCCCCCTTGTCACCCTGATTGTCTGCACCTGCCTCTCGTTTGTTCCTCTGTGTTTATAAGTCCTGGCACTCCCATTCTGTTTGCTTGTTCATTAGTCTACATTAGTGATTGTAGCCCTGTCTGTATTCCTGCGTGTCATCATCTTTGTCCTGATTGTCGTCCTGCTTTCACCCTGGTTACTGGATTTGAGTTAAAGGTGGAGTAGGTGTTGTTTGAAAAACGGTTCCAGCAATCCAACTCAAGTGAGATTTTGAAAATATACACTCCCTCCCTCCTCCCAAAGGCTCCGCCTCCTCTCTTGCTCACCCCTCGAAACCACGCCTTCACACGATTCACGACTACATGAACCGCAGGGAGGGAGGGAGGGGTGGGTGGGAGTGCATTTCTCTGTTTTTCTCTGATTATACCCTCTAGACTGGACCAAAACGTTTAGGTTTTTTTTTGCAAACATTTTATTTCAGTGGGTGCAATGGGAATGTGAAAAAGTTTTCAGGCAATATTGTAAAAAGTGTTGCAAAAAAACAACACCTACTCCACCTTTAAGTTGGATTTTTGCTTTTTGTCAACAAATGATAGTGATGGGTCCAACACCAATGCGTCGGCGCATGCGTCAAGCTCAGAGAGCAAAACCCATGTCGGTGTGTGTTTCAATTTAAGAAAGTCACCTGACTGATACAAGTACTGTTTCGAACTGACAGTGACGCGCCAAACTGTGTTTATAAGGAAGCGCATCTGTCAACGAGATGCATCTGCCAAAAGAATCTCTGATCTTATGTCACACGTTGTCAAAATCAGCAATAATTATGGACCAGCCTCAAGCCAAAAGAGAGGTTTCCACCATATGGCACCATTTTGATTTTGATCTCATATAGGAAAACAAGGTATATGTTTTAATTTCCTTGTTGTTCCTTTTTGTCAAAGTTCCCACTTGATCTATCTCAGGGTTTCTCAACGGGGGCAATACCGCCCCCCAGGGGGCGTTCTGAGCCTTTAGGGGGGCGCTGGAAATGTCAGGGGTGAGAGGGGGGCGCTCAGGCACAAATGAGGGATGCCACGCCTTGAGAACTCTATTTTAAACTTCCATGGTTTGCCAAGGTTTTTTTATAGTGTAAATCTACTTAAGTTTCAATAAAATGTTGTGCTCAGATTTCCTTTCAAAGAATAAAGCTGCTGTCTGAGACCAAAATCCTGAGTCTGCTGCTTCCATGACCCGGTAAATTTCCTTTTCTCTCTACGTCACAATCAGACGAGACAAGCAGGATCGGTCGCCATAGTAACGCCCATAAACACACAGCAGCAGAGAAACCCATTCCCAACACATTTTGCAGGGTTCATTCAGCAACTAATGAAAACATACACAATCAAGACTACATAATCACGTTTAATCACAAACATTTACAGTAAAATCAAAAATAGTGGAAAACAAGAAAAAGTGCTGGCAGTACAATGCTAATTACGTAAATTATAGATTTATTCCATCACAAAGCAATGTACATCTGATGATGTGCTGCTGTGTGAGCAGGTGTTCTGTTGGTCCACACCATGTGCTACAGAAGACCACATGGTTTTTCTGAGACAAAGAAAGACAAAAAGGAAATCATAAAACTCAAATACCCAGCATGCCTTGCGGTTTCAGTTTCACATCTAGGTGTGAACGTGATGTCACAGCCTCTCACTGGCTGGGGACCCCTTTCTCACAGCGGGACCCCGAACGAAGGCAGATCACAGCCCCGCCATTTAAACACTGGAGCTCTGCTTCCACCTACAGACATGAACTTTGTGCATCTGATGTATCATCCTCAGACCTACAAAAAAGTCTCTTGGACCCATGCCCTAATTCCCACAGGAAGTCTGTTATTTTGAATGGAACATGCAGTTTTTCCAATATTTTGGCCATTTCCAGCCCTCTTACTTTAACGAACTCCTCCCAGAGATTTGGTCTGATTGACTCCAAACTTTTTTTGTTCAAATCTAGTTACATAGCCGATGAAAGTCTGTGAAGCTTATCTTTTTACCAAAGGGTGTGACTGTTGTGATGCGGCAAAATTTGATGTCATTTCGAAGACTTGCCATGAAGGAGAGATAGGCTGTAACTCGACCATACATTGTTTAATCTGGTCCAAAATGGATGAGTATGATCGTAGTCCCATCCTTAATACACAGAACCTGTAACATTCAGGAATGGTTGTAACACCACCTATTGGTAACAGGAAATGTCATGTTTTGCATTAGGCATCCCTGCTCTGAGTGGGATTAGCTGACACACCTCAAACCGGTTCAAATCAGGACTTAAGGCATTGAAGATGACTGACAGTGAAAACCATAACTTTTAATTAAAGGGCGTCGCTCTGAGAGTACAGTAAAGTTTGATCTCTCGCTATGAATGGAAAAGTTGTTCTAACTTGCACATGCGCTGTCCAATGTGCCCCAAAATCCATACGTTTGATGATTCTTCCTCTCCGAACAAGTGTATATGACAAGCTAGGATGAACTTTATAGCTCCACCATCTGGTCACAGTGATGTGATTTTGATCACAGTATGCGTGGAACCTACTTGGTGCTTTGTCATACTAGCTTGAAAAGTATACAGAATTATACCCATATGTGTCCCCATGCACCACAGAAGATTTTGTGGTGATTTTCCCGATGACTTTGAGGTGTGAGAGCACAAGGCGCTCAAAGGTCTTCATGAGTACAGATGTCAGGGCGACGAGTCTCAAGTCATTAAGTCCTGTGGTCCTTGGCTTCTTGGGAACAGGGATGATGGTTGAGGTCTTGAAGCAGGCTGGCACGTGATAGGTCTCCAGTGAGGTGTTAAAAATGTCTGTGAACACTGGAGACAGCTGATCAGCACAGTGCTTCAGGGAGGATGGGGAGATAGAATCCGGTCCAGCTGCTTTTTGGGGGTTCTGTCTCCTAAAGAGTTTGTTGACGTCCCTCTCATGAATGCAAAGAGTCGTCTCTGAGGAGAGTGGGAAGGGTGGGGGCATTAAGGTGGTGGAGATGACTGGAGCTGGAGCTGTTGGGAGGGGTTGTGGGGGATGGCTGCAGGACTGTCCCTTTGTCTCTTGAAACGACAGTAGAACTCGTTCAGGTCGTTGGCTAGGCATCAATCACTGATGGAGTGGGAGGCTTTAGGCTTGTAGTTGGTGATCTGCCTAAGCCCTTTCTAGACAGACGCAGACTCGTTAGCTGAGAACTGGTGTTGGAGCTTCTCAGAGTACAGTCGTTTAGCTTCTCTCAACGCCTTGCTAAACTTGTACTTTGCCTCTTTGAATCTGTCTTTGTCCCCACTCCTGAAGGCCTCTTCCTTAGCTGACCTTAGCTGTCTGAGTTTGGCTGTGAACCAGGGTTTGTCGTTGCTCACCCTGGTGCGTGATGGGATACAACAGTCTTCACAGAAGCTGATGTATGACGTCACAGCCTCTGTGTACTCATCCAGATTGTTGGTAGCAGTCCTGAAAACATCCCAATCAGTAGAATCCAAACACGCCTGGAGATCCTCCACTGCTTCACTGGTCCACTTCTTTGAGGTCCGCACTACAGGTTTGCAGAGCTTTAGTTTCTGCCTGTAGGCAGGAATCAGGTGGAGCATGACATGGTCCGAGTGACCCAGTGCAGCATGGGGGACAGCGTGATAAGCATCCCTGAGTGTAACAGTAATTCAGAATTTTCTCCTCTCTGGTCAGGCATTTAACAAGCTGTCTGTATTTAGGGAGTTCATGAGTGAGGTTACCTTTGTTAAAGGCTCCAAGGACAATAACTAAAGAGTCCAGGTTGGCCCGCTCCACACACAGTATCTGGTCGGTGAGTATACGCTGTCCGCTCTGCGCGTCGGCCTGTGGCGGGATGTAGACACCGACCAGGATGAATGAAGCAAACTCCCGGGGAGAATAAAATGGCTTACAGTTGATGAAGAAAGATTCCAGGTCAGGAGAACAGTGCTGCTGGATTACTGTTACATCGTTGCACCAACCACTGTTGACATATAAACAGATTCCTCCACCTTTACTTTTGCCAGAAAGTTCTGTGTTTCTGTCCGCGCGGTACAGTTGGAAGCCCGCCAGCTGCAGTGCAGAGTTCGGTATTAATCCACCCAGCCACGTCTCTGTGAAGCACAAAACTGCAGATGAAGAAAAGTCCCTGTTTTTGCCCAACAGCAGTTGCAGTTCTTTGTTGGGCAGTGAGCGCACATTGGAGAGAAATATTCCTGGAAGTGCTGTACGATGTCCGCGCTGGCGAAGGCGCATGAGCGCCCCGCCTCACTTTCCTCTGATCCGGTGTTTCACTGCGTGCGTAAAGGTGAGAGCACCTTTGACCAGAATGTCCAAAATTTCCAGAGTTGGGAGCAGAAAACTAGACCAAACTTGACCAAATTTTTATTTTTGTGGATGGGACTCAGAGAAAACGTCCTATTTTGCAAGCCAGGGGAGACTTGCTTCTGGCTTGCTCACGTTAGCGTGATTTCAAAACTCCATGGAAGTGATGGTTAGGTTTCAGGTGGCTGATCAGGTTTGACATATTAAAGCTTGTGCTATTTTTCCCTCCTCATGGAATTCACTTGGAGCATTTGTCACAAATAACCAGCAAATTATCTTCTTCTGAAACTTTAATGAAGTTCCCTACAGTTGTTTGTTTTCATCGGCATGCTGTGCCGCATGCTGCATTCAAGGTGTAATGTAAATTCACACGTTCCCTTGTTTGCTAGTCATTCTTTCGGCCATTTTCTGTTTTTTCTATTTTTTATGTGTAATATGTGGGAAAATATTGCGAATATCAATTCAAGTCAGCAATTACCAAAATCATAACCAAATTAACAAGTTGTTTTCTGGCATGAGGGGGTATTCTTGATTTTCCTTATTGAGAAATTATTTTTCTGATTATGCCCATGTCACTTAAACATAACATTCACTGCCAGTCATTCAAAGCTCAGAGGGAGCGAGGCACTGCCGTGTTGACAAAAATATATATGTGATTGGGGCTATTTTTCATGATATCGGACTTATGGGAATGACGTCATAATTTCCTGTTATCGTGCACCCCTATGCAGCTTCAATCTAAAACTAGTTCTTTGAACATGTCAGTGAGTTCACTGTAATCCAATGGCCTCCCAAGTCACTAGATCTCAGTCCAATAGAGCATCTTTGGGATGCGGTGAAACAGAAGATGTGCACCCAACAAAACTGCTTGATGCTATCATGTCAATGGACCTAAATCTCAGAGGAATTATTCCAATCTATGTCATGAAGAATTAAGGCAGTTTTGAGGACAAAAGGGTTTACAACCCAACACTTGCAAGGTGTACCTCATACATAAAGTGACCAGTGAGTGTATATAAACTTAGCACAAAAAGTGAGGAAATTGTGTTTTTGTCATCTTTCTTCATTGTACCAGTGCTTCTTGGCAATAAATCATTGATTACTGGAAAGCCTGATTATTTTCCTTTTAAATGGTGTCACATTTGTAAATACTATAAATGGACATACAGTGATCCCTTGCCAATTCACGATTTAAGTTCCACGGTTTTAGTTATTCGCAGATTTTTCAGAAATATTCATCAAAAAAAAAAAAAAAATCAAGAAAAAAATCACGGAAATTATGCAGACATGAGGCCGCAACTACCAGCGAAACGACAGCCCAGCAATGGTTTACCCCAACCGATCTGATTGACTGACACTCACGGATCTGTTCGGGTTTACTCGTGACTCTAGAATCTGTGCGCTGATTGGCTGAGACTTATCGCCCAAGCTCAACTGTGGTCTTTCTCACAGTGAAGAAAGACCACAGTTGAGCCTTTGTCTTGTTTCGCTGCAGTGCCTTGCTACTTTTTTGGGGTTTTTAAACATATTTTTTAGTGCTTGTGACGCCCTTTGACACTCTTGAAAATGGCCCCAAAACGACCATCGCCCTCCAAAGCATCTGGTGAATCTAATCATTACATCTAATCATTGTTTTCTTTTATATAAATTTATATCTAATTTACTTAATAATTTATTTATAGATACATACATATGTGTACCTACTGTAGGTCTAGGATAGGCTCGGGAGATTCCGGCTCCAGTTCACGGATTTTTGATTTTCGCAGGGGGTGCCGGTCCCCATTAAACGTGAAAAATAAGGGATCACTGTATGTCCATGGGCCCTGTGATGGACTGGCGACCTGTCCAGGGTGTACCCCTGCCTTTCGCCCGTAGACGGCTGGGA
This sequence comes from Hirundichthys speculiger, assembly GCA_018398805.1. NCBI lineage: Eukaryota > Metazoa > Chordata > Actinopteri > Beloniformes > Exocoetidae > Hirundichthys > Hirundichthys speculiger. The sequence goes on along the minus strand of JAGFBZ010000611.1, from coordinate 78,219 downwards.
TAGGCTTCAGCAGATCCCCGTGACCCTTCAAGGATGAAACGGGTATAGAAAATGGATGGATGGATGGATGTCCATGACATATTTGCCAAATCTTCTCTGCCGAAGCCAAACGCCTTTTTTTTTTTTTTGCTACTGACTCTTGTTTTGTGTTGTTTGGTGGATTGGAGAAGCAAAATAAATCAGCAATTTAACAATTTAAATTGATTCATTTAACAAGCAGGAGCCTCAGTAGCATGCGGAAAAACCATACTTAGCCACAACAGCCTGGAACCTCCTCCTTATGCTGGTCATCAGGCTGGTCACACACTGTTGTGGAATGGCATTCCATTCTTCAACCTGCATTTGTTGCAAGTCAGCCACTGTGGCTGTGAAGGTCACTCTGGCACAAACAGCATGTCCAAGCTAATCCCACAAGAGTTCAATGGGGTTGAGAACAGGACTGCTGGCAAGCCATTCATCCTCTCCACTCCAAAATTCTGGAGGTAGTCAGAGACTACCTCCAGAAACCCCCGCTCTGTGGGGGTGAGTATTGTCATCTTGGAGGATCGAGTTTGGTCCCAGAATGTGGCAATATGGGATGGCCATTGATTGCAGAGTTTCATCTCAATATATCTCTGCATTAAGATTGTCTCCAATGATGACAAGCCTAGTTTTTCCAGTGAGGGAGATGCCCTCCCACGCCACCACATTGCCTCCACCAAAAGATGTTACTCTATAAGTGCAGCAATCACCAAATCATTCTCTGTGTCTTCTGCACACTTTGATCCCACAATTTACCGTGTTTTCCGGAGTATAAGCCGTTACTTTTGTCCCATGCTTTAAACCATGAGGCTTATACAGAGATGCGGCTTTTCTAGGAATTTTTCTTCAGCCCTCAGGGGGCGCTCTAGCAGGAAGTGCAACAACCAAAAAACAAACCAAGTAGTTAAAGACTATTCTGTTTTTGTTAAGTAGCCTATGTTGGCTATGCTACTCTACATTCATTTTGTGAGTTCCAATACCTATTATTATTGGACAAACTGATTAATCCAGGTGTGTCTGACTATTGTGGCTACTCAGACACACCTGGATTTATCAGTTTGTTCAGTCAGTTTGTTGGTTCCCCAGTGGATTTCAGGGCTCTGATCGGACCCGCCGCAGAGGTAAGATTTTAATCGCAGATGCGGACCGGACACAGCGTTGAGCCAGCAGGTCCGCGATCTGGCTCCAAAGGGGATCCGGCACTGAGTGCAGGTGGACTCAGAAACGGGTCCATTTCGCTGTTCTGTTCTGGATGTCTTTGCTGTGTGGGATGGTTTCAGTACACAGGAGGAGGAAAAATCAGTTCAGGTAAATTAATAAACACTTATGGTACAAAATCCTTCAATGTTAATATCTTATTTCTCAGCCTGGATACCGGCAGCTTATAGTCCGGTGCGGCTTATATGTGACAAAATATATATTTTGTTTATATTTTAACTAGGGCTGTCAAAGTTAACGCGTTAACTTTTGATTAACGCAAAATAATTTTAACGCAACTAATTTTTTTAACACGCGATTAACGGGAGCCTTAGCCTGGCCATTGATGTACAACAGTAGAGAGGAGAGTAGGTGTTGCCTTCAGACTACATGAGCCTCGGGCTCCTCCGTAGTTTGTCAAAACAGGAAGCCATGCACGGACGTCGACGGCCATGCCGCAGACAGACAGACGTAAACAAACCTCCGTGAGCAGTAGCTGGGATAAAATGGATACAAAAGATACTATTTTGAATGGTAAGTTCAGCTTCAAAACCTTGCCTGATGGCTAACTCCACAAGATAAATGTTGTTTGTGTTTACTGTCGATGTGAATTTAGTTACCACCCGAGTCCCGACTACTGAAATATTACTTGTCGGCTAATGAGAGCGCGGATGCAGAGAGCCCCCCCCACCGCCCTTGTTTTAAGCAAACCACGAAAATATTTTGTATGAAGAACATAAGAGAAAATATTGAGTATATATATGTAAAATATAATGGATTTGGCATTGTAGCAATAAATAAACATGAATTCTTTTGCATAAAGCAAGCATTTGTGTACTCTCATATTAGGCAAGGCAAGTTTATTTGTAGAGCACAATTTGTACACAAGGCAATTCAAAATGCTTTACAGATGCATAAAATCACAAGAAGGCAAATAGAATCATTCCATACAAGCATAAAAATAATCAATAATAAATAAAATTAATTAATTAAAAAATTAATTAATTAAATTAAAAATGAAGAGTGCAGATAAAATCCTTCCAGTCATCATCTTCACATCTAAACAGAACTGTTTTCAGTCTGGATCAGAACACTGTCAGAGTTCAGGTCTGTCTCACATCTTCTGGAAGACTGGTCCAGATTTTCGGAGCATAAAACTGAAATGCAGCTTCACCTTGTTTAGTCCTGACTCTGGACACCAGCAGGAGACCACTACCTGAGGTTCTCAGAGTCCAGGTTGGTTCATATGGATCTAACATGTCAGAGATGGACTTTGGGGCCATGAAGAGACTTGAACACAAGTAGAGCTGTTTTAAAGTCTATTCTCTGAGTGACAGGAAGCCAGAGACCTCAGGACTGGACTAATATGGTCATATTTCCTGGTTCTAGTCAGGACTCGTATTAATAAGAGTAATACAACTTGAAAAAGATCTGTATAAGGTAGATTTAGAACAGATAAAAATATGTGATTAATTTGAGATTAATCATGATTATCTATTGACAGTCATGCGATTAATCTGATTAATTATTTTGAGAGATTGACAGCCCTAATTTTAACGGGTGCGGCTTATATTCAGGTGCGGCTCATAGTCCAGAAAATACGGTAAGTGCCATTGAAAGAATCTAGACTCATCACTGACCAAAACGCTCCAAACCTTCAGCACACCCTGACTCATTTGAATCAGGTGTGCTGAAGCAGAGACACATCTAAGGCATGTAGAACAGTGGCCCTTGAGGACTGGAGTTTGAGATCCCTGTTGTAGGGCAACATATGCTCCCATCTAGACAATGCCTCTTTCAGGGAAGCCCTTGCATATGTCAGCTAGACAACCCTAAACCACAGACTGCAGCCATGACAACAGCATGGCTTTGCAGGAGAAAAGTTTACCTGCCTGCAGTCCAGACCTTTCACCAAAAGATAGTATTCACACGACGTCGCAACAAGGCCATGATGCGTATCCAGCAAGTAATTTAGAAATACTGTAAGCAGCAGTGTGTAGTGAATCTTCTGTACATTCTACACTAAGAGGAGCCTTTTGAGGCTGAAATTGTCATTAAAGTTGCTAAAATGCCACATACATGCATTGTTCATGGTTGGAAGATCAGATCGTACCCCTAAAATTGGAGTCCATGAAGTATGGCAGACTTAAGAACACAACAGTGACATTCATGGATCGTGCAAGTAAACTGCTTATGGATTATTCTAAAGTATGTTCTCACTATTCTGTCAAAGGTAAGCCTTAATAATTTATCTGTGCCTATAATTTTGGTTCTCAATTTAACATTTCTCAAATCAAATCAGGAAAGTTTTTTGAGATGTGTTGCTGCCATCAAAGTCAAAATTAGCTAATATTTTCAATGGAATAGTAAAATGTCTCATGTTTCAAAATCTGATATTCTCTTTATGTTCTATTGGGAATAAAATATAGGTTTATGAGATTTGCCCATCATTGAATTCTGTTTTATTTACATTTTACACAGCATCCAAACTTTTTTTGGAATTGGGGTTGCACTTTACTTGCCCCGTTGCTAGATCTGAGCTACATATAGGAAGTTAACAAAAGGAAACTCAACACTGCTAGCTACAACGCTGCAGAGAAGAACCCACACTGCTGTCAAGCAGTTGGTGGTGTAATTACAGAGTGAAGTAAACAATAACACACAAGTAAAGTAAATATGAGACTTAAGTGACAGTTACACACATCGCCCACCCCACCCCCCACACTCCCCCATCCCCCCCTACCACATCATTGGAGGTCTCATTCTCTGGCGTCTGAGGTGGCTCAGCAGCAGCAGGACTGTTGGACGGCATGGCAGGGAGCAGTGCTGATAGACAAACAAACAAAAAAAAAACAGAGAAAATCAAAACATGGAAAGGGGCCTCTGAAACACCAGGTGCAGCTTCATTCAATCTGTCAACTGGTCGGGCAATCACTCAGTCCTCACCTGGCAGAAGAAAGACAAAACACACACACCATGACATCAGAAAATAAAGCACAGTAACAGGAAATGTGTCAGGTTTGAGTCAGACATCATTCTCAGCATGTAACTGATGTATTTTTTCATTATTCTCACGTTCTTCAGTCAGTCCACATTTTGCTGAGCATTTCACACAAATGTATACAGGTTAACACACACTCCATCCCCAGGGTCAGGTTTGGGCAACAGGTGCATCTGTATCAATTATACTCAATTTATGGTATTTCTAAACAAACAAAACAAAAATGTTTTGAATTGCCAAATCTGTGACAGACTAACACACACACAGGTGTCCTCTAACAAATGTGTTGGATAAGGGTAGCTGTAGTGAAAGAAAATTATGTTTATAAATGGGGTCTAAACAGACTACTACTGTCACTGTCTACATTACTGTCACAGAGTGATCAATGTGGTTGCTTCCTGTTTCATTACACAAAATGGCCTGTATTCAGCAGACACAGATCAGACTTTTTAAAAACATTGTAAAACTTTTGGACAGAACAAACCCAAGATATTGAGAAATTAAAAGCTGAAAAGTACAAATGCTCATACTGTAACAGATTTGTACTTTTTTTTTAAAGAAAGAGGACACTGCAAATTCACAAGAATTGTAAGAGGAAAACGAGGTGACACCTAACAAAAATCTCTGTGACAGTTACAGAAATGCACCTCAATAAATATTTATTTGAAACTCTTGAAAAAAAAATGGAAAGGAACTATTTTTAAAATTGCTTGTTTATTTAACAAAAACCACAAATATTCAGTTTCCACTGATGTAACACAAATGTCTTCACAAATAAGACGTCATACTGAGTATATGGTTAACTTTTCATGTGATAAACCATGAAGCTGATTCACGTAAACTGTGTGTTTTACTGGAGGTTATCTAGACATGTGGAGTGCAGTTATGAGGAGACTGCTCAGCAGAGAGTCAGCAATATGTGACCTTGTAAGCACTTGAACTCATTTCATTTCATCATTACCTCGTCTCATTGTTCTTATTGTATGTTTGTGACATGAAAGCTTATTAATGACTAAATCAGAAAGGGGGCACAAAGAAAAGAGGACACAGCTATAGATTTGTTACTACAGAATAGGTTTTAAGGGTGAAATCCATATTTGAAAAAAAATTTGGTCTCAAAACATTCTTGCTGTTTTTGTTTACAGCCTTTTTGACAGGTTTTAGCATTAAAGTGTTTACAGTGTGTTTAACAGCACTGGCTATTAGAAACAGGTCAGCTCAAAGCGTGAGTCTTTATATTAGATGAAGAAGCAGTATGTTGATTCACTTCTCATTACAAGCTGCCAGCAAGGTAAGCAGGTTTTAAAAGGGGAAGCAAAGGCAGCACTCTGGTTCATTCAGATCTCTAGTCCAGCCATTCCCAAACTTCAGAATACCAAGGCCCAATTTGAAATGTGAAAAATCTCCGCAGCCCACCGAAACCTTTAATCACAGCTGTGATCAACATCCAGGGCTAGAAGCTATGTTCTGACATTAATGTAAGGGGTCAACAAATAAGGTGACACTTGTCATATTAAGTTAAGATGACGGTAGTTTAACACTTAACTGGTTTGTTTTGTTACTTCTTAATGTTTTTAAATCATGTCGTTAATATTTTACAGTAATTTAAAACATATTTTAAAAGATCGAGGATTTTAATGACCTCTCACAGCCCACCTGCAGTACCACGACGGCCCACCATGGGGGGGCGGCCCACACTTTGGGAATCACTGCTCTAGACAGTTCCCCGTGTGAGATTGAAACACTGATTACCAACATGCATACTGCATTGTATAATAGGACTCATCAGATTGCGAGTCTGTTATACCTTGCTGTAACATGAAACACATGTTTAATCAAAAATCAGCCAACAGGATCTTGTTCTACTCATGTCAAAGAATCTTATGGGTTACAGAAAATATAATGGGAAAATATTGCCTCTTGTTACAAAAGAAATTCCAGGATTCGAAAGGCAGTACGCGCTGCTACTCGCAACTCCCAGAGTTTACCGAACGTAAACATACTAGTAGCTGCTCTGCCGCTGGCTATCTCCTAGCATCTTCCTGGCATCCCTTTGACATTTTTAGAAAAAATTCCATGAAGTTTCGGAACTCATTGAAAAGAAAAAATAATCACCCAGAAAAAGTGTTCACTAGTCGCGCTATAGCTCCTTATGATGACGTTTGCCTTGCACATTTTTGAAGGATTGTTAAAAGCCAACAAAAGCAAACGTCTTTGGATCGGTTCTTTACAAAATATCAGGCAAAAACCACTGCTGAGAGAGAACATGAACCAAAGAAGGCAAAAGGTGACGACGATAGCAGTTTAAAGGTAAATTGAACATAATTTATATTCTTTACTTCATTCTTTGTTTTTTTTTTTATTATGTACAGCTCTCAATCTATGTTTATTGTTCAGTAATCTAATGGTAACATGTATTTGTTCCATGTTTTGATGCATTTTTATGATTTATAAAGAAATGTATGTCAGAATTTCGGGAGGCTTGGAACGGATTAGGACATTTACATGGAAAACAGAATTTTCAGGTTACAAAACTACTTCCAGAACCAATTAATTTCGTAAATAGACGTACTATTGTATCTTGTTTTACTATATCATGATAAGACACCTACAGTTAAGCAATTTTAAAGAGATGAAAATATCCATTGCTGACTAATTTTTTTCAAAATGTGTCTGTTGTTTATTTGGTGACTACGCATACCTACGATATCCGGCAGAAGTAATTCCGCTAATTCCGCAGGGCTGGGTTAAATTGCTTGAAAGCTTTGGGGTAAAACTTGCCTGTGGGGCACTTTAAGTTTCTTTGTTTGTGTAGGTTTTAGTTATTCCTGACTTCCCATTAGGTACAGAACACACTCCAAGCTACACATGGGAGCTCTCAAATGTCTAGCTGCAAGACCAAGGGATGAGCCAGCTTCCCTACTGTACCTTGATTTTGATGATATTTCAATAATAACCTGCACTGAAGTGAACCTCCATGAAAGTCCTTAAAATTTGTGTTGTCTTTATGTGGTCCATTTTGAGCCCAATCTATTCAAAATGAGCCACATAAATAAAATGAACTGAATTTGCTATAATCAGAGCTCAGCTGCTTAAGCATACAATTTACACTGAGCATGACAATAATCTGAATCAGAGCTCTTCAACCAAATGTTTTCATGTGTGCAAAAGAAAACTCGATCCAAGCGGCAATTTGACTATGACTGTAGCCAATGTGTCTGACTACGCTCACATTTTACAGCATGTCACTCCTAATGCTGTAGCCTCATCTACTGTACAGGCAACAGGCGGTGAACCAGGCAGGGCCAGTCCTGGGGTTCCCTACATAAGCTCCAGGCTGCAGGCCAAATATATCCTCGAAGTTCTGGATATTTAGGCACACATACGCTCCTAGGGCAAGTTACAATACAGTAATTTAAATTGTTCCGATCTTCATGCCAGAAATGGTTTAAATTAAACCATAATCAAGAGGCCCAGGCAGAAGCCTGAACTGGTGGGAGGAGAAATAGTTGCGCAGACGAAAAAAAAAACCTTCAGAGATTTGTCAAGGTAACGATAGCCAGGCACTGACAAGACAAGGAAGTGGGCAACTGCTCTTCACAATAAAAGCACAAAGTATGGCGTTCATAATTACTTAATGGAAGCTATTTTTCATGTTTCTTCTTAACCTGTCACTTATTCAACTGTAACATGAATTCCAACCTGGCATCAGCTGTTTTATATAACTAAAGTCTTTACTCTGAGTGTTATTTAAACTTAGCTTGGAATTATGTAAATTATTATTTTAGATAAAACAATGACATTTTTACATTTTGGAAAATACTTTTTTTTCTTTTTTCAGTTACAAAAGAAAGAAAGAAACATCTAATATTATCTGAAGCTGTGCCCTACCTGCATAGTCTTTCACAGAGAGCAAAAAGGAGAGTTATGGGTATAAGCCAATATGCTGTTTTGGGTCCACGAGCCTGCATCTCTAACCACAACACATCACATTTGATTCTGAAAGTTTTACCCAGTTCGCAAAAATAAAGCTTCCACATGCATGTGCCAAAGATTTGTCCATATCGCAAAAAAAAAAAACAACAAAAAAAAAGTTTGGTGAACGCACTATAACCTTTGACGAATGAGAAACTCTTTTGCTAACCTAAACTTATTTTATGTATTTAAAGATCCTGGGTTTGAAAACTGAACTGCATTCTCACTGCTATTATGCCACCCAAGTAAAAATCAGACTATTAACTGATATAAAATACAATAGAAACAAATGAGCTGATTGACAAGTAACAAACAGGTGTATCTAAAGGAAGAATATTTTCATTTTTCTTTTTTTTTACTCACATTGAAGACATGTATGTCAATGACAATGCGTGTAAAGATATCAACTCTGTGTACAGTGCTGACTTTTATGTCAAAAGTCCCAGTTGTTTTTGCTACATTGTGGGAGGGCAGCTTTATGACAATATTGGGAGCGACCTCTTTACCGGATAACCTTTTATAAACAGGTATAATCCCAGCAGGGGGGCTGTAGGCTGGTGACAGACACGTGTCAATATGTAGCGCCGATAAGTTTTACTGGGTCAGGTAATAAAAAAAGAAAAAGAAAAAGAAAACACTCACGGGGGCGCGTTCCAGACCTAATGCACTCGTTCACCTCGGCAGGCGCGCTCCCGTTCGCGAGCTCTCCAAGGAGGCGACGGTTCCGCGCGCTGATGTGTCTGTCTGCATCTGGTGAGTGAAGAGGACGGTGCTCTCCGGTTTAACGTTACCTGCGACTGTCTGCGGGAGCCCGGCGGACCTGCGAGTGGACAGTAACACGTCAAAAGACAACACCGGACACACGTTCGTTACATAACGGTTACCGGGTTACCGTGATTTTTCCTCCCACCTCACCTCCCACCTCACAAAAGAAATCACCAAGTTCACTCTCCCGGTGTACGAACCTCTGCGTGTTCACGCGCACATCATCTGCTAAAAACGGAACCGACAGTTTGACTCCCGGAGCGCGTGAATGATGACTTCAGGAGATGGCTGTAGCTAACTTAACGTTCGTCGGTGCGCGTTCACGAATCAAAATGTAATGTTTGTATTTACCGTGTGTCGTTCTTCCCTCAGGTACCCGGACCCTCACGGTCGTCGCTCTCTCTCTCCTCTCGTTCAGTTTCTCTCTCTCTCTCCCTCTCTCTCTCCCTCCCTCCCTCCTCGTGCTCTATCGGGTCTTCTCTCCCGCCCCTGCCTTCTCTCGCTCTACCCTCTCTCTCACCGGCCTGCTCACGAGCCGCAGAGGGCCTGCGTACGTTTCCGCGGGGTCCTAAAGTCTGCCGGGCATGAAAAACCGCGTACACGGGGACCAGGGTGATAACTGTATTACCAAGGCTGTTTGTTTACATTGTGGAAAATTTAACAGATCATTTTAGGTATTTAATGATAGTGTCTGAGTTTTCACCATTGTTAGGAAGCTGGCAAAGAAATTCAGGAGATGACCTTTAAGCGACCAATGCCAGGCTGTGTGGAAAAATATAGAGTTGTTTTTCTTAAAGGAGACGTGACCCTCTTTTCAAACATTTACACAATTTCCTGATCTTAATGATATGTATGTCACATGCTATTGTTGAAATGCCTCTGAGCTGTCAAAGTGGAAGGATTATGTTATCTCAGAGTTTTGTTAGTTATTTTATTATCGGTAGTGACTTCAGACACCCAAATAAGTAGTCTCTAGTACTGACTGTTTTTTTTTTTAATATGTATCCTGTAAAACTGAGTATATCAAGTGTAAACGTTTAAAATAGCTATAATCAGTAGGGATGCACGATAACTGCTTTTTAAAACCGATAACCGATAACTTTTGGCTCCTGAAGGCCGATACCGATAACCGATAACACACACATATACCTAAGATCATTACATCAATACTATGAACAAAACCAAAAACAGTTTTGCCTCTTTAAATAAACAAATATTTAATTTTTTTCCAATAAAAAACTATTGACAAGCCTCTTAAACATTTTTTGTAAAGCTATCAAACAAACCTATTTGATATCTCACATCAACTCAAATAAGGTGCATTACTGACTGATATAAAAAAAAAATAAAGGTTGCTTGAACTGATGGAAATACATGCATCAGAATTACAAACTGAAAAAGTGCATTCCAGAAGTTTACAAAAAAAATAAATATACATAGAAAATTAATGCACTGACCGTGATTTCAAAACTTTTAAAAGCGATGGTTGTGTTTCAGAAGGCTGATCGGGTTTGGCGTGTTAAAGCTTGCACTATTTTTCCCTCCTCGTGAAATTCGCTTGGAGCAATTGTCACAAATAACCAGCAAACTATCTTCTTCGGAAACTTTAATGAAGTTCCATACAATGTTTGTTTTCATTAGCGCCTGTGCTGCATGCTGCATTTAAGGTTTAACGTAAATTCCCACATTCCCTCGTTTGCTAGTCGTTCTTTCAACCTTTTCTATTTTTCCTATTTTTTATGTGTAACATGTGGAAAAATACTGCGAATATCAATTCAAGTCAGCAACTACCAAAATTATGACCGAGTTAACAAGTTGTTTTCTGGCATGAGGGGGTATTCTTGATTTTCCTTATTAAGAAGTCGTTTGTCTGATTATGCCGACGTCGCTTGAACATAACATTCACTGCAAGGCTCAGAGGGAGCGAGGCACTGCCTATTCGTCATGATATCGGACTTATCGGAATGACGTCATCATTTCCTGTTATCGGCCCAATAACTATCGGGCTGATAATAATCGTGCACCCATAATAATCAGTATTTCATATGATCACTGAAAAAAGAGTAAATTGTGATCATGACTGGGGATTGGTCATAACGAAAAACCTACAGAGTATTACCAGTGTTATTATGAGTCGCATGATTCATTCTTACTTTTGTGACTCATTAACCATCTTTCATCTTTTGACCGACTCTGGCCCTGGGATTGATATGCATATTTTGTGATCCCATCATAACTGGACCAGTCAAAGTACGTAAGATCACACCTGGTGTTAAAATCCATCCAGTGGCATCAATAGGTTCTCTTATCTTTCTCAAAAGCTATCACTGTTCATTTCATCCATTTTTGAGGGCAGTGACGCCCCTTCTTGGACACACATTCTCTGAAAGTAAAGGTCCACAGTTACTTCATTTATTAACATAACTCTGGAACTATAAACAAGAGGACGGATAACCCTATACTAAGGCATCTGATTAAAATTTGGTATGAGGTTCACAAAAGTCTTGGACTGAAGGTGGGATTGTCACCTAAAACACCTTTAAAACAAAATGAATTTATAACCATGACTCTTGACAATAAGATTCTCAATGTATGGGATCATAAAGGAAGGACTGCTTCAACAAAGGACTTTTCATGTCATTTGTAACACCTGAAGAGGAAATATAACTTGTCCAATCAGACCTTTTTCTGTTATCTCCAGATGAGATCCTTTCTGAGAACTAATCTCAGTCCTGAAATGACTTTGCCTGTCGTGAATGATATTGAGAGATTTCTTTATGAGGGGAACACTTATGTATCACCTGTTGATGAATGAATGCTCAAAACCAGGTTTGCATAACTCTAGAATGAAATGGGAGTCAGATCTTAATGTCACAATTGATGAACAGTTTTGGGCAGATTTATGTCAGAAAAGCTTGTCAACTACTATCAATGCCCAGTATAGACTGATTAATTTTAATATTCTACATGAATTATACCTTACCCCAGAAAAATGACCTTCATTCAAACCTGACCTGTCAGAGATGTGCTTCAGATTGATACTGAAGTTGGTTCCTTCCCATATTGTACCTGACATTGTAACAAAGTGAGGCCTTTCTGGCATGATATCTGTTCCACTTTAACCAGGATCATAGGAATTAGTGTTCCACTGGACCCAGAACTGTGTTTATTTGGGAACACTACGTGTATTCGCGGTACTCTAAACAATGCACAACTCAAGTTTATGGGGGTTGCTCCTATATGTGGCCAAGAAGTGAATTGCAGTGTCATGGAAATCTGATTCCCCTCTTTTTATTGACAGATGGTCTTTTGCTGGAAAAAAAAATCACATATTGTCTCAGAAATCAATACAACACATTTTTGAAAATTTGGCTGCCATATTTAGACCATATCGGTATATCAATAATAAAAGCCTGATGACAAAAAAAATGTAATGTAACTGCATCCAGCAACAAGTATAAATTTATCAGTTTCCAATATCTCTTTTGTAATTATAGCTTCATTCAACCAAAAAGACATTGTTTATTTTTATTATTTCAGCAGTTTTATAAATGTATAATCAGTTTTTACAAAAGTCCATATTTTTAAAAAAAATCCACTGAAAAATAGAGCTAAAAGGCTTTTGTTAGAATATAGCTGCATGCTGATTATTTTTGTGTTCAAATATAATACCAAGACGTATTATGTCATTTCTGAATGTATGAACAAACTGTTATTAAGCGTGGCCCAATGCAAAGCATTGAGGCACAGCCTATTACTATTCGACATATTTATTAGGCATGGCCAATGCAAAGCACTGAACCACACTTATTAGTATTTAACATATTTGGTCTGAGTGCAATAGGCATTCACACCTATTGTGTTCCTGTTTCTCTTTATTTTTTTATTTAAAAAGGATTAAAAAGGAGTAGACTGCTGGTCCTACTTCTGTCCTTTTTGATTTGTACTTTAGTGATCTACAATACGATACAAGGCAAAGTTACATATTATTTTTGCAACACTTGTAACTCTTTCTAATTCTTGCTTTTTGATCTATGTATGTGTATATCATATTTTTTGGATAAATTGAAAAATGTTTTGAAAATGCATTTAATGAATGCTAAATAAAAAATACTGAAAAAAATAAAAATGGAATAGCTGTGATGGAGAATGGGTCATGTGACCCCTGTGTATTGAACACACCTGTGAGTGTGTGTTTCTGTGTTTGTGCTGAGTGAACCTGAAGAAGCCACAGGCGAAACGTGTTGTTCGCTCTGAATAAAATCACAACAGCTCAGTTCAGTGTGTGATGGTTTATGTTGATGTTTTGAGATGTTCCTGCGGCCGACCAGCACCTGAGGGGTATACTACGAAGCAAGTTCAACACAGCCAGGCTTTCTTTGGGTGAGCTGGCTTAACAAACCTGAAACTCGCGATCAGAGATAACTGGTACCACGACGGTGGTTATCAACTATCTTTGTTAACCGCGGCTTTCTGCTTTCTGCTCTGTGCGCGTTCACACGAAAGGGGGCGTTTGACGCGTCATTTGACGCCTCTTCCGGATAAAATGGATAGATGGCGGTCCGTATATTTCAGTCAGGAGGAACAGGTTTTAATAATGCAGGGCTATGAGGATTTCAAAGAAATCTTTACGGCCAAAAGCAATACTGTTGGTGCGAATAAAGCCAGAGAGGAGTGCTGGCAAAAAATTGCAGATCGTGTAAATTCGTAATGTGACAGTGTGAGGTCCTGTCACTGACCTCCGATTGATCACGTGTCCTGGCTACGTGGTTCAGGGAATATCCCTTTGGCTGACTGGCAATTATGCGTGACTCTCACCCGGGAGCCAGGGGATCAAACCCCGCCCGGGCCTTCCGTAGTGTCTCTTGCCACAGTAAATTATATTTATTTCACCACTTAATACACTTAATTAATCTCTCTCCCTCTTTTAGAGCGCTTAAACTTTAAACTTAATGCAGCGGATTTAAACATTATGTAGGTCTGACTGTCCCATTATGGATGATAAATAAAAATCACTTTAGTTTTTTGCTAAATCTATGTGAAATTAATTTAAGATTTAATATTATCTGTGATACCAATATACGTTCACCGGCCACTTTAATAGGTACCCTATCACCCTGGGGAATCTATGAATTATATTACAACATTTCACATGAAATTCCACGTCACACTGATTATCAATATAATGGACTATTAATTTATGTTACCTGATTTAGTAAAACGCTTCTTTTATTTGAAGCGTGGGCAGATGGCCAGGGAATACTACAAACATATTCAGCAGTTTAGTAAGAGCAAGTACAACCTTTATTCCAGTATTCTGGCTCAGATTTTCTGCATCACCAACTAAATGCATGTAGGTTCCCGCGGCAAAGAAACGCAAAGAAAACGCACACCGTTTGCGCTACTGTGAGCGCACGGCTGCGTTTGGTGGCGCTGCCAATATATGGCTCTAGCAGATTACAAATGTAACGTATTCCCTCAGCTGGAAATCTCTAGCGTTCATAGAGAATATGGTCATGGGAAGCCAGCGGATCAGTCCGGTCCCTGAATATTCTCCCTCCATTGCACAATCCTGGCGCTCAGGTCAACGGGATTGGGTGAAAGTGAAAGGGCGGCGCTTTTTAGAGCCGATTTGAGCCTAAACTCTGCACATAACCTGCTCCGGACCAGGTTAAGATTGCAGAGTAAGTTACCATGGTGATCTAGCCAGGTTGAAAGAGAGCCACCTTCGTGGTACCGGAAATCCTGGCTTTAGACTCAACATACCTCGCTAACCCTCTAATCTCGCTTCGTAGTATACCCCTCTGATTCCTGAAACTGGCTGTGCAGATATGTTTGATAACTGTATTTGAAGGATCATTGCAAAAACTGTGTGTGACTTTGGCCTCAAAAATTAAGTATCAGTCAGGCTCCACTAAATAGTCAGGTTCTGAAAACTATTTTAATTGCATTTAACATATAATGCTCATGTATTCTTTTCTTGTTCTACTTCTATGTTGTGTCAGATCAGGATTAACGGTGTTACACAATAGCAAATCCAGTTAGAAACAGTGGACGAACTGCATCATCTTGTAAAGACATGCTTTCAATTGCATGAGGACTTCCGTTTGCAGTACATGGATTCTGACTTTAATGAGTTCATGAATCTAACTTCAGTGTCTGAAATCCAAAATAAGAGCACACTCAAAGTAATATTCATGTCTCTCACGCCACCTGTGGAACCCTACATCACTTTGTACCCAGTAGAACCATCTGACGAGGCTCTGACAAGCCCAAATGCTGAAACCTTTTCTTCTTCATCCCTGGCCTCATCAAGCAGCAATGATACGCTGTACACATCGACCCCCTCAGGATTGTCCTCCTGGCCCCAAGTCTTTGTGGTCCCTAAATTCAGCTATGAAGCTGAATTTGAGCTACAGAAAAAGAACAATGAGTTTGAGACAAATGGATCATTCTTCAACCCTGGCCCAAATCTAAAAGGGGTCATCCTTGATGGCCTAGCTCAAGAGATGATGAAATACACCAAATACCCAAAAGACTATCAGTGTAAAGAGGTAGCAGCAGCTTTGACAAGGACCCATCCTTGTTTGGAGCAGCTAGGATCTAAGACAGGATTTTGGGGATGAAAACAGTCACTAAAATATAAAATGCAAAATTATGGAACAAAGCTTGGGAGACTGTCATCCAGAAATCCGTGTAAACTCCTTGAAACACAAACGAGAAGGCCAAGGCAAAGCAGCAGCTAATATCAAGAAGCCTAGAAAGGCTGAAGTTAACTACATTCCTCTACACCCAGAAGGTGAAACTGCAGAGAGCTTGGAGAAGGAGAGAACTGCTTTATTGTCAGAACTGAGAAAGCGTGACAATGAAGTTGTGATAAAAGCAAAAATGGAGAAAACCTTCTCCCACAGACGCGTCGAGGTTGTGGAGCAGAGGCCTATGATAGGAGACTTCAAAAATAGATGGCCTACCCTGTTTGAGCAGAGCGAAGTAAGTAAATGTTTGTGTGTTGTCAAGTTTTATTATTGTCCGTGGTGATTAATGGCTGCAATTTGTATTTTGGAATAACCCTGCTTCCCTTTATGGCAGTACGAGTAACATGTTTCTACATTGTTGAAAAATTTTCAGCTGAATGCAGAGTTCTTGCGGATCACCACCAAGCTTCTGCAATCAAAGTTCCTGTCACAGATGGACCACTTCACGGACAAGCTGATTATGCCCTTGATCTTGCCTTTCCCGAAAACCTCAAGTACACCGTCGAGTTTTTCCAGATCATTATGAACATGGATGGACACAAGCTGAACGCAAAGATACAGCAGCTGAAAATCAAGCTGAGAAACAAACACTGTGTCCACACAGTCAGTGACAGTCAGCGTGGATGTTTTTTTGTTCTAAAAATATGTTAACTACTTGTGTAGTGCATTTTGAAGTGTGTTACTGTGTGTTACTAAGTTTTCATATTTAATCAGAACTGGTTATACCATGCCTTTGCAAATATTGTACTTGTATTATTGTTGCACTAGTACTAGTACTAGTACTACTTTGTTTGAAGCACTTTTGAAGTCAGCAGAGTACTTTTCTAAATGTGATAGGTCATACACTGTGTTCATCATAGAGAAAAAAACTTAAGAGAAGCTTAGAAACTTGAGCATTTTGAACAGTTTAGTTTGAGATTGGTGGAAGAATTTCCATGTTTCCACTGCTGATGTGTGTTAAATGTGGTATGTGTGTATTTCATGGCAGTTTTTAGGCACTACATAGTGCAGTTAATGGTAAAAAATGTTCATGGTTGGTCCGAACTGGTCAAAACTTGTCTTTAGCTTTTCTGTCTGAAACTGTCTGGGTTATAAGGCAGTTTTTTTTCTGTGTTTTGACACAAGTCATTATGTTAAGTTTGAATATCACTGTCATCTCATTTTGATGAGTTCCATGTTGATGATATATATATATATATATATACACACACACACATATATATATACATATATATATGTGTGGGTATATATATATATATATATATATATATATATATATATATATATATATATATATATATATATATATATATATATATATTATATATATATATATATATATATATATATATATATATATATATATATATATCTATATATATCTATATATATATATATATCTCTATATATATATCTCTCTATCTATATATATAATATATCTATATCACACATATCTATATATATATATATATATATACATATATATATATGTGTGTGTGTGTATTTGGGTGAGTTTTTATTCATTTTAAATAAAAACATTAACCAGATTTTGTGTTGTGTTTCTGATATGAGGGTAAACTGAAGTAATGAGAGAATTTCATTTTAGAATAACTATATTAATTTGAGTTAAACAAATGTAAGTAAGTTTAGGCCAGTTAAAGTACTTGTTTTATTTTGGCTGTATTTGATAAAGATGAGTTATACCAACTCAATTAAATCATATTATAAGGAGGTATTTGGTTTGAGTTGGGGCCACATAAATTTAATGGATGGAAATCCTGCCCAAAATTGTATTTGTGTTCATTCAATTAGTTATTTTTTTCAGTGTGTTCATCCAATTAGTTATTTTTTTCAGTGTGTTTATCCAATTAGTTATTTTTTTCAGTGTAGAGCTCCGTGGCTCGAGCCATCAATCAATATCAATCAGCTCCCAGTTTCGGTTCGAGAGCGCCTTTTTCTGATTAATAAAACCTTAGTTAGGGTTGGTTCATATTTGTCTTAATACTACAGGAAAAATATTTTGTTTTACATTGAACTGTCTCGCTTAAGTTAACGACGAAGCAAACGCTGAGGTCGTTTGTCGAGACGAGAATCCGTCATTCTGACAAATGAACTCAACTTCCCGTGATCCTTTGCGCGACTCTGCAGCGATGTGGGTGTGGTGGTTGAGTCCTGAATCGCCGTGCGTGCGTGTGCCTGTGCGTGTGTGCGCTTGTATTTTTTTCATGCGAGAGAGGAGCCGAGACGGAGAGGCACAGATCCACATCAGAGCATCTTTAAAAGGAGGACGAGAAGACGCGAACGCGCGCGGACCGTTAGGACGACGGGAGAATGATATGCGAGCTGATTTGTGTCATTCCCTGGCACTGTTGGATTTTTATTATCGTGTGAATCTGGAAGTGCAGGAGAACAGCAATGGAGCGTCATTCCAGAGCGTAAGAGGTGCTGACGGTCTGTTTGGGAGCTAATATTACAGACAATAGGCGAAGGAAACCTGCCACTGGGACACACTGGCGTCTGATGGTTTGCACTGGTGGATATCTCTGTATTTTCCTGTTGTGGAAACCAAGAAGAAATTCTGTATACGTTGGAAGCATTTTAAAAAAATCACAGAAATAATGGCTAATTAAAAACTTCATAAAGGTTTGTAATCAGTTTTAATTTGCATAATATAAACGATCTTTCTGTGATTTACTGCAACAAAGCGAACCCAGTCATGTCAAAGAATAAGAGCAGCGAGTCTGTAAAGGTAGTGGTTCGATGTCGTCCTCTGATCCGGAAAGAGGAATCCAACGGGCCTTCAGGTGGAATTGTGCAGATGGATCTGCGGCTGGGACAGGTGATCCTCAGAAACCCTCGTGCCCGTCAAGCGAGCCGCAAAAAATATTCACATTTGATGCCGTCTACGACGCAAACTCCAAACAGCGGGACCTGTACGACGAGAGCGTGCGGCCGCTGATCGACTCCGTGCTCGCGGGGTTCAATGGCACCATCTTTGCGTATGGACAGACCGGTACCGGGAAGACGTACACCATGCAGGGAGCTTGGCTTGACCCGGAGAAACGTGGTGTCATCCCCAATGCGTTTGACCACATCTTCACGCACATCTCCCGCTCCCAGTCTGACAAACAGTACCTCATCCGGGCGTCCTACCTGGAGATCTACCGAGAGGAGATCCGAGATCTCCTTGGATCCCGGCCACGGCAACGTCAGAGGTCTGGAGCTCCGGGAGAATCCAGAGACGGGGGTGTATGTTCAGGATCTCACATCGTGTGTCTGCAAAAGTATTAAGGAGATTGAGGCGGTCATGCATGTAGGCAATCAGGCGAGGGTGGTCGGGGCGACGGACATGAACGAGCATTCGTCTAGGTCCCATGCCTTGTTTCTCATCACGGTGGAATTCAGCCAGCCTGGACCGGATGGGAGGAAACATATTCGCGTAGGGCGCCTCAACTTGGTGGACCTGGCTGGCAGCGAGCGTCAAGCTAAGACCGGCGTCCAAGGAGAGCGCCTGAAAGAAGCAGCCAAGATCAATCTTTCCCTTTCAGCATTGGGGAACGTGATCTCAGCCTTGGCGGACGGACGCAGCGGCCACGTGCCGTACCGAGACTCCAAGCTGACCCGGTTGTTGCAGGATTCTTTAGGTGGCAACGCAAAGACCGTCATGGTTGCCACGCTTGGCTCGGAGGCGGTGCACTACGACGAGACTCTCACAACGCTTCGGTACGCCAGTCGCGCCAAGAACATCCAGAATCGGCCCAGAGTCAACGAAGACCCCAAAGATGCTCTGCTGCGGGAGTTTCAGAACGAGATCGCACGTTTGAGGGCCCAGCTCAACCACAGGAAGTGGAAGAGCAAACAGAAGAAGGAGCAGGTCGACGGCAAGGGTTGGGAAAGAAATGAGGATGATGAGATGGAGGGCGAGGAGGAGGAGATGGAGAAGGAGGCAGAGGAGTATGTGAAGTTGGAGGAGCAACGCTTGGAGATGGAGAAGGAGGCCATCAGAGATGATCAATTCCTGCTGGCTGAGGAAAAGCAAAGGCTCATGGGAGAGAAGGAGAAGATGGTGGGAGACCTGAGGAAGGAGCAGGAAGCCACTGAGCAGTTGACTGCCAAGTACAAGGTGAGTCCAATCAGAACATTGGAGCTAAGTGGGTTCTGTTGGTGTCATAGCTTTGCTTTTTTTTGTTTTTACCCTCTTTCATAATTCATTCATCCATTGCAGAAAAAAATGAATGTACAGTTATATTTGGTCTATCAGGATTCATAAAAAATAAAAGTCACAATACAAACACCAGATTAAATGGAAGTTGTAAATTAGTAGTCCCATTCATGGTTTTCTACAGGCAGTGTTAGACGACTGGAGCTGGACAGTTTTTACAGCTGTACTATAAACATAATCACAAGGTACAGGGTGATGAGGAAAGTACTAGTAGTTCATCTTTTAATTTTTTCAATTTTGAAAAAAGGAATGGATAAAGGGGAAGAGAAAGGTATCCTCAGAAGCACCACAGTCTCATCACAATGTCTATAACAGGGCATAAAATCTCGACTAACTCGTCGCCAAATGCGACCAACATTTGACCATTTCGACCGTTTTTTTCTGCCTTGTCGCCAGTGGCGAGGGC
This sequence comes from Hirundichthys speculiger, assembly GCA_018398805.1. Taxonomy (NCBI): domain Eukaryota; kingdom Metazoa; phylum Chordata; class Actinopteri; order Beloniformes; family Exocoetidae; genus Hirundichthys; species Hirundichthys speculiger. The sequence goes on along the minus strand of JAGFBZ010000611.1, from coordinate 57,877 downwards.
CACAAAATCCACCATCAACTTAGAAAAAAAAAGTTTTTTTTTCTATGATTTCTGCACATTTGTCATGTGTCACCAAGGCAAACATATCTAAATAATTTAGAAATAAAGTTTATTAAGCGAAAAGTGGCCATGTTTTGGGTGCACATGGCATCACATCAAAATGCGCTTTCATGTGTTACCGTACGTCCTCTGGTCTCCGAACAGTAGTAGGGAAACTGCTGTACTGTGCTATTCCAGGCTCGTGACAAGCGGGTAACACTTGAGTGAAAACAAAAGAAAAAGTCCGGTTTTCTCTGCTCTGAACGGGACTTTATTCAGACACTGACAACGTTACACAGTCTGTATTTTTTGGCTCCTGTCAGTCAACAGGGGATGCAAATCCATAACACTTGGCCGCTGCTCATGCTCACTTCACTTGATCCGTTCAGCCGCCCGCACCTCACAAACTACATTACCCATCAGGCTACCCCCCTTAAAGGGCCAGACTGGCTTACAACACATGCTTGTAAATGCTTCTGAAATGTAGTGATAGTGGGCGATAATAGAGGTTTTTCATACGCGATCTGTCAAAACTTGTCTATCACCAAATATAGAATATATAGGTAGACCCACAAGCTATTCTTGATCATATTGACATTGATTAAAAAAAACATTTCAAATAAAACAATAGTGAACTGATGAAATTTTCTATCTCTCTCCCCCCATCATACTGACAACTAACTGCAGTGCATGCTAAGTTGTTTAATTTGTTGTGGGATTTTCTCTTGCTGTCAAAATACAAAGAGTTGAGACCCATTAAGATGACAGGGATGGGAATTACCTTGTACAACTCTGTTTCCCTCGTTATGAAAGGTGATACACGAGATGATTTTATCTTATGTTTAATATAATGAAAAAATAGCTGAATTAGCTGGGTTTTTTGTCCATTTCACAGAGACATACACACAGAGGTAAAACAAACTAAACAATATACATGATATAACTCACATGCAGCATAGAACAAGTAACTTAAGTTCATTTGCTTTTTATAAATGATAATTCCAAATTGTGATTGCATTGTTGCTAGGTGATCTGAGTTCATATTTTGGCTGTTGAAAATTCAAATGTAGTATTGACAGGTACAAGTAAGTCTGTCTCAAGTCTGTGTAACATGCTGGGAGTCTAAAATGTCAAACCACTGTGGGACTTGTGGTCAAAGAAAGCTACTGCATGACTGTTAAACAGACTTCCAAACTTGTAGCTTGTTTCATGCAGATTCCAGTTTTTTTTCCAGGAAGCTTAGATCTCCTGGCAGATATAGTGAGGTGGTGCAGATGTTTCAGATAATATCACACTAGAATACAATAGTGTTTCCCTGATAGATTTCCTGAGGATGTGCTGGAGAAATGTCTACTACAGATGGCTAGAGGCCATTGAAGCCACTGAGCTTCCATGATGATGTCAGCAGTCTACGGGGGCGTACGGAGCGACGAAAAACACTGGCGACCAAAATTGCTAGCTGGCCACCAACTTCAAAAACCTGGTAGCCAGGGGCTACTTGGTAAAAAATCTAATTTTATGCCCTGTATAAGGAGCTGCACTGGAGATTTTAAACATATCACATGGACTTTCTCACAAACTTCTATATTTGTTCTGACCTTTTAAGAACACCTGGCTTCTGTTGCCTTAAGAATTTGGCTTAAAAGGCCAATATTGACTTGCAAAAGCAGTTAGCAAATCAATATTACAGCTCTCAGACCTTTTGACTTGAGATGATTTTGTCAGTTCAAGGTAGTATTGTTTTTACCACCTGTAAAACCAACTGACTGTAAACACTTGTATCAGTGCATTCTAATATCTTATGTTATATATCTGGGCCCCGATCGTACACCTCCCGCTAGCCGCTACCCGCAAATTGCGGATTTAGGAACCTCCACTAACCTCCACAATGCAATCTTCCGCTTCCCTAAAACCGCTACCCTCTTTGCCGATTCCCTTACTCACATTGTAGGCGCGGCAATGGGCATGTCATTTGCGCTTTCCGCAAACTCGGTATCTTGCGTTCGCGGGTTTAGGAATAGCGGCTAGCGAGTTTCAGACCACCCGCATGTTGCTGCGTAAAAGAGCGCGTCCAAATTGCATAAATGTGCGTCCACCTGGTCACATATGGACGTGCACAAATGGCTCTACCTCTCGATTACACATCACTTTATTACTTGCATACGTTTTTATTCTCTTAAGGGCAGATGATGTCTGTACAGCTGTGACATGATCTCATTCAGATGTTTGCTGTGGAGGAAACGAGGAGATCACAGAACTCTGTTGTGGAGTTTCTTGTACTGTGCGCCTCCCTCTGATCCTCTTCTTGCGCTCGAAACACCCGAGATCCGCTCAGTGGTAGAAAGTAGATGTAATCATACGTGTTCCTATTGCTCAATGCTCATCCAATGATCCATTCTGCAGTATTTTAAAAAGCACATCAGCTGTGCATCGCGAGTGGAACTGACCGTGTTTTGTAGAAGAACAAGAAAAGACCATCTGAACCCGTGAAACGGCTTCTTTGTGGCCAGTAACCCAGTAGTTGGGTCAATAAAAACCAATAACCCAGTAGTTGGGTCAATAAAAACCAATAACCCAGTAGTTGGGTCAATAAAAACCAATAACCCAGTAGTTGGGTCAATAATAACCAATAACCTTGTAGTTGGGTCAGTAATAACAACTCAGTTGGGTTAAAACAACCTGACTGTCTGCTGACCGTTATTTCCTTCGCCAAGGAGGTTATGTTTTTGCCGGCATTTGTTTGTCTGTGTTCAAAATAACTCAAACGTTATGATTGGATTTTGATGAAATTTTCAGGAGTTGTCGGAAATGTGAAAAGGAAGAACCGATTTCATTTTGGGTGTGATCCGGGTCACTTTCAAATTTTCGATAATTGTTGCGCTTGGCGGAGGTCTGCGCTCTCCGAGTGCTTTTCTAGTTTTTCAACTGTTTCTTTTTTCACATTTGCTTTAGCTGTCTGGTTGTACGAGTTAAGTGGTGTGGTGTGGTACGTGTGTGGAAATGCTTACTGGACCTGCTCATGGACCTGGATCAGAGATTCGTATAAAGACCTGGACCTAGAATCATCACGTTTACAGGGATTCTGCTGTCTGTCGTCACCACAACAGCTACTAAGATTATGTGGAGCTTGCTTTACATGTTAGTAAAATGCCACAAAAGCAAGCTCAAATGTACAATTATGTGCGTGCTAGCGGTCGCGCTATGGCAGTCTTTCAGTGAATAATTACTGTAAGCTTCAGTACTATTATAGAGTTATTACCACAATTCATACAATTAGTAAGTAAACATTTTTTTAAAGATAAAAATGAGGAGAAACAAACCTTGCTCATTGTCTCATCTGGATCCAGTCCCTTTGTCAGTTGTGAAATGGCTGCTTAAAGGAAGTTGATGTTTTTTGAATCTTTAATAACTCAGCAGATGGGTTTAACTTGATGCAGGGGTTGGGTTACTGTAGTCTGGTATGATCACAAACACTGACCCAACTAATAACCCAACAACTGGGTCAGACTAAACAACCCAACAGTGGTTAAATCAACCCAATGAAAGTACCCAACCACTTCAACCCAGTGGTTGGGTTGAGAAAATAACCCAGTATTTTTTAGTGTGTGTATATAAGTTGACACTCCTCTCCATTTAATGCTTGTTTGATTATGCTAGTCTAGTTATCCTTCAGTTGGTAGATATCAAGATCTTGATTCAAGTGTTGTTTATTTTGATACTTGTATTAATAAATCCTGATATATTCTAATGAGAGAAGTTGTTAGTGGTTATTTTACACAGTTTTGTAACATTTGCTGGTTGAAGAGGTCTGGGCTTGGACACCTTCTCTGTTGCTCTATAGCGCCACACCTGGTCACAGGCTGGCACGCATAGAACAGCCATTTTGAGACTGATTGTGCCGTTTAGTCTTTGTTTCCTGATTTATCAGGTGGATGCCCTCATTTCAATGTAAAACTTTGCTGATACATTTCTGGTTACTGACAGCTATCCTTGAGACAGTTGGTAATAACCCCCTCCATAACTAAACGAGCACATTATCTACATAACATAATTGGTGCACAGTGAGAGGCTTTAAGATACCAATTATGTGGAGCACCTTATAGGCACAACATCTACATGCCTAAATGCACTGAGCTGCTGCCATGTGATTGGCTGATTAGAAATGTGTGTTCACCAGCAGTTGGACAGGTGTACCTAATAAAGTGGCTGATGAGTGTAGAATCTGTAGAGTTAAGAGCATATGCTGAGATATCAGTTTGTAATTGATCAAATATTACTATTTTAATATTATTTTCGTATATTTAGAGCCTTTTCTGGTATTATTATAATTATATTGTATTTATTTGTGTATACGGATTCTTTGCTGTCATGATTTACGCATTTTATAATTTCCTTTGTCTTCTGGTTTTCCATGTTTTTTTGTTTTTATATTCTTAGTGTGCACACGTTGATATTTTCCTTTGCTTATCCATGTTACATGTCTTAGCTTTATTTCCTGTTTTACTTTGAAGCTCTCCATCTTTTTATATTTCACTTACATCTTACATTTGTTTCCAGTTTGTTCCACACCTGTTTGGTATTCTGTTTATTACTCCCTCCGCTCTGCCACCACACCTGGATGCAATCAGTCATTACTCACTCTCAGTGCATAAACTTGATCATTATGACATGTTTTATTTCTTTCACCGTCCTCATGAATGGTAAATTGACTGCACTTATATACTGTTTCTAGAAACCATCATGGTGCCCCCAAAGCACTTTACATTGGCCTCTCATTCACCCAGTCACACACACATTCACACACCAGTGGGCGGCTGCTGCCATGCAAGATGCTGCCAGACCTACTGGGGGCAACTTTTGTTTTATATCACCTGTCCATTTAAGTTACGGAGTTAACTAAAGGTGCAAAGTGACTTTCTGATGTGAAATAACACAGAGAGAAATGTATATGTAATTCACCGACTCCTCTCCTGAATCTCTAGCTTTTGACTTACTTTTATAAAATGGCTTTATAAATGCTGATTCATATTTTGTTTCCTCAGGCAATGGAGAGCAAATTGCTTGTGGGTGGAAAGAACATCATAGATCACACCAACGAACAGCAGAAGATGCTTGAGATGAAAACACAGGAGATTGCCGAGCAGGTATACCAGTGTTTACCTTTATAGAACACAGCATTTGACAATAAGACACCTTTATTTTCACATATTGGTTGTTGTTGCCTTTTTAGTTCCTGTATTTCTTTATGCAGCTAAGTGATTCACACTTAAGCAAGTATCTACAACCCTAATTACAAAAAAACAGGGACATTGTGTAAATTGTGGATTAAAAACAGAATGCAATGATTTGCCAATTTGATAAACCCATACCTTTTTTGTAGTAGAATATAGAAAACATCACATGATGAAAGTCAGACAGTTCGCCATTTCATGAAAAATAGAATCAGAATCTAAAAAGCTTTATTGCCTGGTACAGTAAATATAATTTTACAGTACTAGAAATTTGTCATGCTAAGCTCAAAAAGTCAGACAAGTAGGCATATATACCAATCTGACATATATACACAATGGAATAAAAAAATAAAAACAAGATAAATCAATAATAAAAAAAAAAGTTATGTACGAAACAGATGATGTGCAATAACATCAATATTGCTTTAATGTGTTAAAGTTCAAGCCTGAATCCAATATTACCCCTAAATTTCTCACCTGATTTTGCTTCTATGGGCCACAGACAATGATTTCAGGTTTCGTCTGAGTTTAGCTGGAGAAAATTGCTTTGCACCCACACACTGATCTGTTCGATGCAGTGACACAACGAATCTACAGGCCCATTGTTCTGCCTGTCGCACAGACACATCCCACACGGACCAGCCTCATAACCCTCCTCTAGTAGGTGTTTAAGAAGTCCAAGGCATCAGCCCCATATTGCTCAGGTACAGGACAAGCCAAGAAAATGTCACCTGTGCACTTCAGTACCAGGAGTCAACACCAGGCGGTCCGAGGCGTCTCAATACAGCACCAGAGACTGTAGGAGACACTCAGTCAAGTTGATGTCCAAGGACCCGGCCTTAAAGATGAAACCAAACCAGAACTGGTTATCCAGATGTCAGGAACACTAAATCCAAATAACAACAGAAAACCAGATTTCAGAACCAGAACCTTGTACCACAGTTGTGGTAAAGAGAACACAGCCTCAGTCAGGTTTGCAACTCACCCAATCGGCCTTAATCACAACTTTCTCATCCTAGGAAAGAAAAACATAGTCACACAGACAGAAGGAAAGCTGACAAGTGACAATTACACCTTTTGGATGCACAAACTCTAAACAGACATAATACAATAAATCCAATTTCAAAGGATATTATCGTATTATCATTGTTGCCAAAGGATGACCACAAGGTTTACCTATAGCCATCATGGTGACAATCTTGAAGACACCACTTTTTAGAGCAGGAATTTGTAAAATTTGTAGAATTTTTACCTTCTATTTAATGTGCAACTGGCTAAACATTAAAAAAAAGTCTGCTAAATCACATCAAAGTTTGACATTTTGGATATCCGTTTTCTCATTACTTAACAGTGAGCTGCTCCGTCTTAATATTCACATTCAGTAGTTTGAGCATTGTCTTTGTCTCTGTATGCCTCAAAAGATTGGCTTCCAAAAATAATATCACGCTAAACATTAAAATAGTAAATCACTTTTTTTTAATAATATTTCACTACTCCAAGGCACCTTCTGTTTCCGGTATACTTGATTTCACTTCACATATAAACATTTAAAGGGGAAATGATATGACAGTAAATATAATTATTGCATAAAGTCTAATATACTAACACAAGTAGAATATAAAAATGATTGTTTCCCCAACTTGAAATGTATCCTAGTTTATCTTGATAGACTTTATGGTTAAACTGATCATCTTTTATTGTACTTTCAAACTGACAGCTATTGTTCCTGGTGACGATAGTGGAAAGTCTTCATATCTGTTTCCTTTTTCACAACATCAGCATGGGGGTGGAATTTTATTTATAGGCTGTATAACACTGTAATATTTGATCAGGGAGTTAAAACTCAAAAAAGAAGTTCAACATTTTGTACTTGATGCAGTGACAGTTTCAGTTTACTGAGACGACTGAACTACCATTTCTAGCCACTGATTTGTAAAAGAAATACTCAATAAATGTTTAAAATCAATATGTCTTCTTATCAATGTGATGTTGATATCTCAATTTAGAGTCAAACAGCAGTCAGAAACCATACCACCGTGCAGGTGCACAACTTGCTGCACGAGCAACGAACAATAATCCATGTCGCTCCTATCTGTACAAACACAAAAACACAGAAGGCTCAGCAGTCAGTTGGTAGTCATGCTGACACACTCATACATTCACATAAAAACTCATTTCAGAACACTCACCATCAGTCACATGAGGATAAGAACGTCTGAAATATTCACATTGTTCAGAAGGAAAATCACAGTGACATAAATAAACGTAACATTAATGACATGGCATAAATACAACCACCTGTGAGAGGTGAGTTTCTGTGTTTATTGCAGCTCTGATCATTCATGTCCACAGTTACATCCCCCACTGGTCAGGGATGAAATATTCAACAGAATTAGTGGTCCTCTACGAATCTATGGAGGTCACCTGGAATTTTCAGGTGAAACATGAGAGATTTCAGACATACAAATCAGTCCCTCAAGTTGTTACCAATAGCTATACAATAAAAGAATAACTACATGCGTTATATGGGACAGAGAAGTTATCATCTGAGCCCAATTCAAAGGACATAAACTCGTTGTGGGCAGAAAACACTAACACTTTAAATGGGACAGAGAAGTTCCAAAACACTAACAGCAACAAAACTGTGACGTATGAATTTTTCTCTCTGAATCTTATCTCTCCTCCAGCAGTAAGCAGTTGTCCTGACTGCAAGCCAGCACTGTTTACCTTACCACTGCCTTATTATAACATGTTTCACATCCCATCCCTCTGCGCCTCCATACTCAGGAGAAACCCATTTCTCCGCCCCCCCTCCCCCACCAGGCCAGCCAACGACGGCCGCAGGCGCGGCCGGAAACACTGAAGACCGTCAGAGCGCAGTGTAACTTCCAGCCATGTTGCTCCAACGTCATTCTGCAGCTCCCGCCCAGCCCCTCCGTTGCCACAGCAGCAGAAGACATCCCTCGTCAACACAACATCCCCACAAACACAATGGGCTACTGTCACATTGGCTCACATGCAGCAGCTGGCATCCAGGCTCCCAGGAGAAATCAGCAGACGCACCCAGCGTCTGAAGCTACTGAAGCAGCCGCCAGGCCGCCACCAGGAGGAGGACGGAGAAACATGGGGGCACGTAGGGACGAGAGGAGCCGAGAAGGCTCCAGGAGACAACATAGCAGATATTACAACTTTCCAGCCATTCATTCCTGGAAGAAAAACAGCTGTTCATCAGTCCATGGCCAGCTGATTACTGACCAGCTCAGAGGGCATCAGCAAGCAACAATCAATGCATTTTGGTCATCAAAAAAACAGTTAAACTATGCAGACAAATTATTAACATGTAATGAACGGTAGGGCAAAAACTGTTATCAGATCATTTTCAGAATCCAGAATTCAACACCCATGTAAACACTGTTTTACCTATTTTAACCATATGCCTATAAATGCCATTTATTTTAAGCATCTAATCTGTGCAGTAAAACAGAACTTATAACTTAAACACAACTTTTAGTAAATTATGTGATACTTTAAATGAATGTGAGAAATACTTCTATTTAAATACCTAAATACCCATTTGGCTGCAGGGCAAAGGACCCACAACACGAGAAACATAAACACAAAACAAGACAGGTTCATACTTGCATTTTGGTTCCTCTCACAAATTCACACTAACGCATAAACTCAAATTTGAAGGAATTCTCTCATCCATAACACACAAGGTTGCCAAAGGTACCACACTTAGGGAGAGAGTGAGGTAATGTGAGATGGTTTTTACATCCTCCCTCCTTCTAAGCAAGCTAAATTTGTTTCTATAAAATTAACACAATTCCCATTAATTTAGGATGTTTCCTAAGAAAGGAAATGATTGGAATGTTTACTGGACTAAAGACGGTGAAAATATGCCCGTTTTAAAAAAAGTGATCAAGTGTCTCATTTTACCCCAACTATGGGGGTAAACTGAGACACAAGCCCAGATTTCAAGAGGGTAAAGTGACCCTGCTAGGGGTAAAATGATCCACTTACTTCCCATTCTGGAGGTGACTCTGAACAAACACAAATACAACAAAGTATCATTCAAAATGTTTTATTCAACACTTAAATGAGAGAAAATTAGGACAGGTCAGATTAGGACACCTCTCACTCCATAGCGAGGCCTTCTACATTCCAGCCCTGAAGGTTGCATGGAAAGATGAAGAGTTGCTCTCCTCGCATGGTCCCTCAGGCCTCGTAGGTTGTGGCAGCTTCCTCACAACATCGCTTTTAGGAACTTGTGCCACATCCTTTTGGTTTATGGCAAAAATGGGTCTCTGCCACACTTTCCCTTTTCATCACTGTCAACACTCTCAACCTTACCGATATAACCAACATTCCTGACTTTGGGTGCAAAATTGACCATGACAAAGTCACCTGGTGACAGATCCGTGCTTCCCGGTTGACCTCCCTCAGGCTCGGATCTTTCATCGTCAGATGCTTCATGGATTGCCACAGGAATACCACTTTCTTCAGAGCTGCTATTTCAGCATCATGCATCATAATTCTAAACAAAATACTGTAAGCTGTGCAATATTTGGCACAGTGGTAAACAGTGCCCTGTCCACACGATTTTGATACGTAGTACTGCCATCAAATTCAAAATGACATTAGTTTTCTTAATAACATTTCTTTAATTTAAACATTTAATCTGCCTCCTATGAAAAAGATGTTTTATTAGATTTGTAAGTTATTGCAGTTTATTCTTATTTGCATTTTACATGATGTCTTAAAAAAAAAAAGGATTTGGAAGGCTATACATTGCCTCAAAACATGCCCATGGGTTATAGCATGACAATTACTTTATTCTCTCAGACACGAAAGGAGAGGGAGATGCAGCAGCAGATGTTGGTCCAAGATGAAGAGACGCTGGAGCTCAGAGAGACTTTCACTTCTCTACAACAGGAAGTCGAAGCAAAGACCAAGAAGCTCAAAAAGGTAAAGTGTCTGCAGATGTAGACAAGTTAAAAAAAAAGAACCAAAAAGGATTCGCAATGTTTCTTGTTCTGCCGCTTGGTCTCATGATGTCAAAAAGGTAGCAGCATGATGAAAAGAGAACTGTTTGTCATTGATCTCGCTTACAGATGCCTGTCAGCACCCTCGCTGCTGCATTCTGGATCAATTGGAGGCTATTCAGTGAGCTTTTCAGGCATCCTGCTAACAACGTATTACAATAATCCAGTTTAGAACTGACAAACGGGTGGATTAATTTTTCAGCATCACCCTGGGAGAGAATGCTCCTAATCTTGGCAATATTTCAGAGATGAAAAAAGGCTGTCTTGCAAACCTGATTAATATGCTGCTCTAATGACATATCCTGATCAAAAATGACTCCATGGTTTTTACAACTGTGCTGAAAGCCAGCGTAAACATAGTTAATCCATCCCTCAGGTGTTTGGGGCCAAAGACAATAACTTCTGGTTTATCTGAATTTAGAAGCAAAAAATTAGAGGACATCCAGGCCTTCACATCATTAAGACACCCTTGAAGTTTGGCCAACGGTTTTGCTTTCTCTGGTTTTATGGATAAGTACAGCTGCATATCATCAGCTTAGCAATTAAAGTTTATACCATGGTTCTGGATCATTTTTTCCAATGGCAGCATGTATAAAGTGAAAAGGATTGGTCCCAGAACTGAACCCTGTGTGACACCATAGCAGACACAGAAAAGAGAAAATAGGGGGGCAAAACAGCCCAACAAACTACAGGAAAGAAAATGGAGCACAGTTACAGTAACAAGGTGCTCCTAATTAACTATGGATTGAGCTGGAGGAGGAATAAGTGAGGAGGAAAGAGAAGGAAAGAGAGAAGAGCGGTGGAGACACCGCTCAGCAGATCATGTTGGTGTCCCCCTGCAGCGTAGGCCTATAGCAGCATAACTATGATGAAGCCGTGATTAAGACAAGCCTACTCTAGTCTGAGCTCCTATAACTTTAGCTGTAACTATTAGCCCTTAACACTATTGTTTAGAGTAACTGTAGGCTTTACTTAACAGAGTTTGTGAGTAGTGTAGTTTCATAATCTACCTGCCATCTGTTTCATAGCTCAGTTTCCACAACGTTGTTTCCTCATTGTTTCAGAAAGCAAAAATGTCTGTATTCTGGCCTCTGTATTTGGAAGGTGTTGCTGTGAATCCACAACATGCACTCAGAAGAGCCATCACTGCAAGTAAAACAGGCTACAAAAAATAAAATCAGTCTATCAAAAAAGATATTGGGGTCATCAGGAGTGGGGAAGATGTTGAATTTTGCAATACAAAAAGCCATGGACATCCACAGCAGGCAATGATGATGATTGATCACACGATTCTTTGCATTGTAAAGGAAACAACCGTAAATTCAAGCCAAAGAAAGACCAAGTCTCCAGGTTGTTATCTTGTCACTACCCTGCATTCTGAATAGGGACTGAACCAGACTGTTCAAGATCAGACAAAGCTAATGGGATGACAGAAAACAAATAAAAAAGCCAAAAGGCCCATCAACAAAAAGAAACAAAGAAACAAAAAGGAGTTATTCTGTGATGTGCATGTGTTTCAGACTTCACTGTCTTTGCCTACAAATGGTTCTGAAGAAAAACTGAAAGTGACTATTAAATTTATTAAGAATAATCAACATCTTTTCATATTAAATGTCTTTTTTGTAAACCCTTCCTTTAATGTAAATATGAACAGCCTCATAAAAAATCTGGAGAGCCATATTCATCATAGAACTGTAACAGAAAACATACAAACGTAAATTTAACTTGCGCCTCAACAGTAATGTGATTCAGGCAGTAAGTCAGGATTATACCTCCTTTTTCAAACTGATGGCTGAAAACAAAGAGTGAAGTATGTGAAAAATCAAGAAAGCCAAAGAAAAGCAGAGGAATGAGTCGGAAAGAAAGACGTGATGGCTGGTGTGCTCCCATTGGCTGGCCTGCTTTCCAGAAACCATTGCCTTCCAGTGCTATTTCTATGGGCAACCAAGCTAAATCTGGAAGCCAGTTTATCAGAAAATAAACTGAACTGGAACTTCAGTTCATTTCACCCTGTCTGTCTCCATTTCTCCCTCTAGCTGTACGCGAAGCTCCAGTGCATCAAAAGTGAAATCATAGACATGAACGATGAGCATGTGAGAAGCCGACAGGAGCTGGAAGCAAACTCAGAATGAGCTCACTAGAGAGCTGAAGTTCAAGTGAGTCGCAAAAGCATCCTGAAGAATATACTGTAAAAATCAAACGTGATTGATGGAAATTGTATTTGACAGAGGCTGGAAATGATGGCTAAAATGTAAAAATGGAGTACTTCATGTTGAGTTTTTGCCACATTCCTTGTTTGGTTTCTTCACCTCAGTACTGTCTGCTTTATTGATATAGTATTGAAACATACTGAACATTTTTGACACATAAAATTAACAGTACTGTAAAATTAGTTTTTTTTTTTTTTTTTTTTTTAAAAAGCAGCAGCTTTATTTATAGATTTCAGATCTTTGAAACTGCAAAAATCTCATCATTCAGTGTAAACCAATTTACAATACTATTTGTACAGTGGCAATTGTGTACTGTAGTTAGAGTGCACACAAGTATGTTTCACATCACTATGCATCCTAAAGATTTAATCATATTTAAATCTCTGTATACCACTAGACATTGATGGGACATCATACTAAACCTGATTTGTTATGTCTTTTGTACCTGCAGGTATCTGATCATAGAGAACTTTATCCCTCCGGAGGAGAAGAATAAAATCATGAACAGGCTGATGTTTAACCCAGAGGAGGATCAGTGGAAGTTTCAGCCCCTTGTTCCTGCTGAAAAGTCAGTAATGGTTTTAAGATGATACGATATTACAATTATGGCCACAAACTAAAATCATTACTTTAGTTTTGACCTCGCTGCTCTTGCTTGTCTTTTCTCATTCCTTTTCAAATCATTCCCTGTGCCTCTTATTGATCATCACTCTGTCTGTACAGTAAATTCTCACAGATGAAGAAAAGGCCTTCATCTGCAGTTGGATACAAAAGGCCCATCAGCCAGCATGCCAGGGTCGCCATGGCGATGGGAGCTTTTTCCAGATACAGGGTAAGTGTGTATGTTTTAAGTAATTGTAAATGGAATATGTAATTTTTCTATTTTCCACAGAACAATCAGCTTTAAGTTATGCCTTAATTTGTTTCCACGATCAAACTCTTACATAGCATTTTTGATTAATTTTCACACAAAAAAATTTCCATTTTTATCTATGTGCATGTGTGTACTCAAGAAGTAGCAATTTAAAACAGAACATTCATTAAGACCCTTGCCATGAGTCTTTGGGTCCTTAAAATTAAACTTGTTGCTTTGCTTGTTTGTTGTTGTTGTTTTGTTTTTATTTTGAATATTGAGAAAATTATACCATACTAATCTCTTGTAGTGCAGGTAAACTAGATTTGAAAATATTCTGGTAATCGATTTAAGAGTTACGCCAGTTCAACTGCATCCATTTAAAGAACCATTTCATTCAATCATTTGCGTGCTCTTTCTTTCTGTGCTACATCCCCTCAGAATACAAAATACACTAAATAATGTGAATAAAATCATAGTCCTTTGATGAGACAGTGGCTCTGTCCAAGATTGTCAGATACACTTATTCCGAGTGAAAGAATTTTTGGTCACAGGTGCACTTTCCATTTAAGCATATTCTCCCATCCCTACTTTCAAATACGCCTACCTGCTTAAGTCCAGAATGGGGGCGGTCTTAACAACGAGGGATGATTCATTAAAAAAAAGGAGGCAGACCCAACTGTGATGTCATCTGTGATGTCATCAGTATGCCCAATACCTGTGAATACCATTAAAATCCGTGAAAATATAAACCACACTTTAAATTTGGAGGCATCCTTAAGAGTAAGCATGATTTAATCCTGTAGCCCAGTGGTGCGCAAACTGTGGTACACGTACCACTGGTGGTACGCGAGCGCTCTCTGGTGGTACGCGGAGAACGTCATGACTTTCCACAGTTTTTCCACATATTCACTTAAAAAAATATAAAAAACATACAATGCATTATAAAAATGTTTCAAATGAAATGTGTAACTTGAGATAATTAAAATTGTCTTATAAAGATATTTGTTGCATATTCAGTTGCAGTGCAGATGTAACAGCATGTGTTTTATTTTTGTTTTTTTTTTTTGCTTTTTATAAGCGTATGAGTTTGTGAGAGTTGTTGGCCAGAGTTGTAAATGTCTGATTCAGTACGGTAACAATTAAGGAAATAATAAATAACCACAATAAGGAATAAACATTTCTGTGTGTTTAAAACTAATTTAGAAGGCATACGTATATGGCTATATTTTAAAATTGAATCACAAATCATATTTTGTTTTTGTGTTCATCTGTGAACAGGCTGAGAACATCATGTTTCTGGAACTAGACATATCTCCTGCAAATACCTCCTCGTTGGATTGCTCAGTAGAGGCAGAGGCGAACCGAAGCCCCTCAAGACAACTCTCCCTCCAAGGACAAAAGTGTTCCTAAGAGTCGCTTCTGGTGAGCTTGAATGTTGTTTTTTATCAATGCTTATTGTATACACTGCTTCTTATACAATCTAAGTAATTATTTAATACTACACACAATTTTTTTTATCATTTAATCTTATAGTATGTAATAATTTAAAATGATTTTCCATGATGCCTTTAATTCAAAATGTGCATTTGCCTTAACAGTGTTAAAAAAAATACATTAAAAAACCTTAGTAGGCCCACCAATAACCGGGGGGAGGGGGGGTGCTATAGTAATATATTGTCATTGTCATAACACCCACACATATGTACTATTTGTTTATTCAAGAACTCAATAACACTAATATCAAAGAACGACTAAACATCACTGAATCTCCAAAACAAAAATGAACATAAACGTTGTCTTTTATACTGCTATTTTACAGTTGCTTATATGCTTGCATTTTAGACAGAAAAGAAAATCTGTATCTATATCACGTATGGTTGATTAACATTTGTTTATTAGTATTATTTGGAATTTATTCGTGGCAGGCCAGCACGAATAAATGAATATGTGGTAAATACTGACCTATTTGTTTTCAGTGAAGAAAATAAGAATGTTTGCTTCTGGTTAAACAACAAATGAATTAATTAATCTTCACAGTGATTAACTTTGACCATAAATGAACTAAAGAGATAATCTAGAAGACTAACATTATTTTGGTAGTTGAGTTAAAAATGTCATTTTTTTATTTTTATGCAGTAATGTTTGTTGTTTTTTTCTTTTAGACCATTCTATTGTACAGCAACAACACTTTAAATTCACTCTTTTATGTAGAACCTGTTCCCTCTGTTCAACCTGAGTCTGATACGGAACTGAATTCAGTTTAGATTGAGTGATCTTTAAAGTTGATATTCAGGATCTCATCCAAATCTTGTTCTCTTATATCTCAATAGTGTTGTATAACATTATTCTATATGTAAAAACAAAGAGTTTACAATCTTACTTACCACTCCATGTTTTTTGTTTCCTTTTTTCTGCAGGTATCAGAGGCAAAAATCCATCACTCCATCTTCTTCTAATAATTTATTGGTGGCATGTCATGCTGCCGCACCAACAGTGGCACAGTAAAGCTTTGGTTAAGATTTATATATTTTGTTTATTTATTTAATTATTTCACTATATCTTATGTTTGGCCAGTGAGCCTCTTAAAGACCTTTATGTGAGACCTTCAGCTGGGACACAAACACACCACCACCACCTCTGCTGATGCTTGAGAGGACATCTACTACATGGAAATGATTTCCTGAGAGGAAAGTGAGGAAGTGTGTCCACAGGTAGAGGGCGCTGTGGAGCACTCCCTGCTGACCACCATTACTCATTTTCTTTATTTTTCAGTTTTTTTTTTTTCACCCGGAGGACCAAACAGAAGATGCTTGCCTTCATATTGGCAACAAATGAGCTTGTCACAGCTCAACTTGACAGTTGTATTGCAAACAGATTGTTTATGAATCTATTGGGGACAGCAACATGCTTGGTATCATCACCTTGTGCAAGAGCTGCTATCATCAGTAGCCCTATTCCAGGTTGAAGATGGAACAGTTTTGAGTGAGACATCAGTGTTAATGATGCCATCTTCAATGAAAGGACACTGCATTTTTATTTTAACAGGGTGCTTCAACATTCTTGCCTTCACATTATTAATATCGTCACTGGCAACAATAGTCTGGCCATCCTCATCCCACAAATGTGTTTGTCTTTTTTGTTTCGAATAGAAACCAATACAGATCTTAAAGCGAACAAATGGCTTGAAAACTCTGTTGTATATCTGTGTAAATATTTAATGTGGTTTGTGTTTTTTCAGTTCAGGCTTGGTCTGCTTTCTGTCTAAAAGCAAGAAAGTCATAGGGTTTTCTTATGTGTTGTGTTGTTGGATATGAGCACAGTAAAAAAAATGTGCTGATGTTGGTTAGATGAGGTACATTGAAACCTAAATCATCCTACTCATATTGTCTGAAGGCATTCCTCTGTCCTTCCACAGTATCTAATTTAAGTGAAATGTCTTAAAATAAACGTATTAAAATTAATTATGTGAAAATTGTTACTGGATGTTTAAACAGTGGTAACTGGAAAAATACAGGACACTGTGTGGACACTACCTATTCCAGTTCTAGATAAGGTCCGTTTGTGATCAGCAAAAGTGCAATGGAATCACCTGAGTTGCTTGGGGGAAGAAAGAAAAAAAAAAAAGATTTTTAAATTTTCCATTTACAGTAAACCATAATAATTTTCAGGAAACCATAATTATGTAAGCGTCTACCATATATTCTTTATAACATGCACCACTCACATTATCAACAGTCCTAAATTCCAGCCTAAAAAACACAAGCCCTGCAGTTAAATCCAGTTTCCTTGTGAAACTGTTAAGCAATGTTATCTATGATCTTGAACTTCTATCATGTTGTGCCATGTATAGAAAAACAACTGCATATAAGGATTCAGTCTGCTTTAACAAGTTAAAAAAAAATTAACAGGCTGAAAGAGTTTTGTAAGTGGAGTTACACTTGGCACACGGCAGTCAAGCATGGGATCCTTCAAACCCAATACATTCTTTAGTTATTATCTGAAACATTTCTGTTCTCCGGTCATTTACTTCCTCTTTTGGTTGTTTGGTTAGGTCTAGGCATTAAAAACAACTATCCACCTCCAATGGGAAGCCAGCGATATCTACATAAACTTGTAAACGCTAAATATTGTGCAGAGCTAGTACATGTGTTTAGGTTTTTCTTACAAAATACACAGTATTTTCAGGGAGCAGAGAGTAAACTGCAGCTCTCTCTCACACACACACATTCAGCCACCCCCAGATTAGTCACTGGCAGGATCTTTACTTTAGTTTATACAGAGTTGATGGACCAGAGGGACGGTTAGACCTAAGTCTAAAAAAGTGACTAATCTGAAAGGACAGGGATCCTTGAAAATTAAAGGAACCAAGTTTAACATGACTGTAATACACTGTTGGAAGTCTGTGCTGGGTACTGGATTGACTTTTGCTCATCTTATATACTTAACCAAGTTGTGTCATGTCAGGATTTTGGGTCTGCCATAAAACAAAAAAACTTTATTAAAATTATGAAAAGCTGTTTCATGGTCCAAGTCTACAATTGAGTGAAGCAGTGCAACTTTCTTTTAACATATCTGAAGAGGCTGTGGAGCTTTCGCATCACAGATGGACGCCACCAGAGTTCACTGATAGCAGTACTGAGACAACGTGAGTAAACAGTGTTTTAAAAAAATACAAGACTAACTATAATGTTTCAAAAAAAAATGAGTCAAGTAGGCATGTACACTTTTTCTTGCTATGAAAAAGAGGTTTCTTCTTTTTTTTGTTTTTGTTTTTCCCTCTTAGCATCGGTAAAATATAAAAACTGTAGTACTGGCGTGTAAAAAAAACTAATCAGCACATTCCCAGAAGCTAGCCAATGTTTCAAGGTTGTTTCTGAAGGAGTCAGGGTCATCCTCCTCCTCCTCCTTTGAGTAACGTACCTTTGACCCCAGAGTTTCTACCATTTTTGAGATTTTCGAGACCTCCACATGGATGTTATACATGGTTAAGAAGTGGCGAATGCCTCAGAATGAAATTTGGGTTGAAGAGTCATTCTTCCAGCTCGCAATCACAGGTTTCCAAGAAGTCTTCTTCCAAACACTGATGATGTTTCTGACTTGGATGGTCAGCTATGCAACCGATGCATTCCTCTTTCCGGATCTTGATGATAGTGAGATTGAACAGATAGTTAAATGCAGCTTTCACCAGTTTCAGGATCAAACTTGACATCAACCCATCCACCGTGCTCTCATCCACGGGTGAAGGAGGTGGGGTCTCCAGAGTATCGGGTAGAGAAAGCACCGTTTCAGGGCCCCCGGCCCGGCAGTGACATGTTCCGCCGCTGGTACTTATATCGTGCCATTCAAGTCCAGGAACCACTCGAAGCACTTTTACAATTGTAGAATGGTGGCACTATCGCTTTAATAATGTGTTCCTTGAAGTGTCACTAGGTGGCGACACCTGTATTGAGGATTGGCAAGGTTGATAAAGTCAGTCTAGTGTGTACAGTTACCGGAGCTGTGTGTGTGATTTATTGGCACTCAACATGGTGTCAGAAGTGGCTAATTATGTCTCAAGGACTCCGCCGTATAGATCCACTAGTGTTTGATGAGAATATTGCTGACAACTGGTGCAGATTTGAGAAGGAATGGACAATCTACTGCAACGCAGGACTGTCGGATAAGTCCCAGAAAGCTCAAGCCACATGCTACTGAACCTAGCCGGACCGGAGGCTGTGGAGAAGTCGGAATCCTTTGTGTATGCAGAAGGGGAAAGCCAGGAAAAGCCCGACATTCTACTGAAAAAGTTTCGTGAGTTATGCTTACCAGCAAAAAATATAATTATGAAAAATGGAAATGGACAACTGAGGGTCAAAGTGGACACTGGCACCAAATGTAATGTGCTGCCCAGGAAAATGCTACATGCTGTGGACCACACAGTACGTGTGGATCCAAATGAAAAGGTCAATCTTGTGGCTAATGGAGGCGAGACAATCAAAACAGATGACCCTGTGGCACTGCAGTGTACACGGGGACAGTTCAAGTTTCATGTGGTTAATAGGGATGTGAAACCAATACTGGGGTTGCAAGACAGTGTTGCTCTGGGTCTCCTCCAGCTTGGACCGGATGTCCACACGCTACAACAAGAAGCTCCAGAAAGACTGCAATACCAAGACCTGTTTGACACCAGTGGCATAGGCAAACTGCCTGTGGTATATCACATGAGACTGGATGACAATGTTGCCCTCACAATATGTAGTCCACGCAGGATCCCCATTGCCATAAAAGATAAGGTCAAGAAGGAACTGGATCGAATGACTGCCCTCGGTGTCATTACACCAGAAAATGAAGCAACAGAATGGGTGTCTGCAATGGTTGCAGCAAAGAAAAAAGACTGAACAGTGCGGATTTGCATTGACCCAGTGCATCTGAACCAGGCCCTCCTCAGACTCTGCCATCCTCTCAAATCCATCGAGCAAATCATTGCAGACATGCCTCGGGCCAAAATATTTAGCATCTTAAATGCCAAATGCGGGTTTTGGCAAATACCCCTTGACCATGCCTCCTCCAAGCTCACAACATTCATGTCACCACATGGCTGATATAGGTTCCTGAGAATGCCATACGGCAGAGGCGTCACCTGGCCTGGGTATCCGGGGTTTTTTCTCTAGCTCCGAATGTTTCAATGTGGCAGGCTGACAAAGATTATAGGGACGAAAAAAGTTTTTTTTCAATTTTCAGCGAATGCAACGCAGGATGACGTCTTAACATGAGACCAATCAAAGAGGGGTTGTGTATGGTCGTCTCAACCACTGGCGCCAAGAGGTTTTCAGTTCAAGAGAGACAGCAGGAAACGAAAAGAAAAAAAAGAACAATGGATATACAGCATTTTTTTCTTTCAAAAAGGACATGGAGGCTGAATCAGCTGGGGCTCACATCTCCGAGGAGCCGCCACCAGAAACAGGTAAATAAATGAATGCCCAATTCACATTCAGTTTGTGAAACATGTAGTTACTAGGGGTGCAACAGTACAGGTGGCTCACAGTACGGTCCGTACCTCGGTTTTTGTGTCCCGGTTTCAGTATGGATTCAGTACAGTTTCACACCACCCGCTAGCCGCTACCCTAAACCCACGATCGCAAGATACCGAGTTTGCGGAAAGCGCAACTCGCATGTCGGCGTGTAAAAGAGCGCGTCCAAATGCCATAAATGTGCGTCCACCTGGTCACATGTGGACGTGCACAAACGGCTCTACCTCTCGATTACGCATCACTGTATTACTTGCAGGGGCGCCGCTAGGGATTTTGGGCCCCTTGAAAAGAATCTTTACCGGGCCCCCGAACACAGCGGCAAAATTTGTTGATGCTGTTTTTGATCATCATTAGGGGCCTCTCTGGGCCCCCCTCAATCATGGGCCCCTATAATCCGTATCCTTTACCCCCCCTTTTCGGCGCCCCAGATTACTTGCATATGTTTTTATTCTCTTGAGGTCAGAGGATGTCTGGTCAGCAGTTGTGGTGGATGTGGGAATAGTCACGGCCAGACACGTCAGCCTGTACAGCTGTGGCATGATCTCATCCAGATGTCTGCTGTGGAGGAAACCAAGGAGATCTTTGTCTCTGGTGTCAAGCTGGAAAAGGTTGGATGAGGGAATTTCAATATGTCTGAAACTGTTGGTGGTCGAGGAGGGACAGGAACATTAATTGTTCGTAATCTTTAAATGCGCATCCAATGATTCGTTCTGCAGTATTTTAAAAAGCACATCAGCTGCGCACAACTGGTAACAACTGGATCTTACGCAGGTAAGATTGCGTGTTTAGGGAGGTGGAAGATTGCGTTCTGTTAACTGTTTTCACTCTCTCGCCGGTGTATTCAACAGCAAAACCAAAATGCTCCCACACCGGCGATTAAAAAAAGTTTTTTCCCAATTTCTCCGCTACCGGTGGCCATGCCTGCTTGTTTTTTGTTTTGTTTTTTTGTTTTGTCCCGTGCAGGTTGTACAGAACAGTTCGGTATTTTATTTGTAAATTTTATTTGTATAGTACACTTTGAAGTCAGAGACCTCTCAAGGGGCTTGACAATCCTATAGTATAAAAACAGAATAAAAAGAAAATCTATATCAATATACAAAAGCAACACCGAATAAATGAGTCTTTAGGCTACTTTTGAAAGCGGCAAGGGAGTCAGACATCCTAGTAAAGTCAGGTAATTTATTCCAAAGTCTTGGCCATAGAACAGAGAAGGCACAGTGATTCCTTTTAATTCTTGATTATCTATGAGGGCATCATTATTCTCTTTCTATCGCTATTACGATAGAAAGAGATAGTATGTCGTTTAATTTTGACACATTTTGAAGTATGCATTGGCAGTATTTGTGTCTAGACAAGACGCACCATGTGTTATAAGCATAGAGCTTATTTCCCGGGTAGAATACCCAAAACCATAAGGAACGCCCCTGCCATATGGCATATGCACAGGCAGCGAGGTCTTCCAGAACGTGATGGAGCAGCTATTTGCTGGACAACCGTGCGAGATTGTGGTCGATGACATCCTCATTTGGGGATGCACATTACAAGAACATGATGAATGCCTGACACAGGTGATGAACAGGATTCGTGGCATCAACCTGAAGCTCAATCCTGAGAAATGTAAATTCAGGCTCAACTCTGTGCAGTACGTTGGCCACCTGTTAACTGCTGATGGGGTTAAGCCAGATCCGGAAAAGGTCAAAACTGTCTGCGAGATGGAGAAGCCACAGGACAAACAGACACTACAGCAGTTTCTGGGCATGACCAGCTATCTATCCAAATTCATTCCCCAGTACAGTGATGTGACAGGCACCTTGAGACAGCTGGTACACCACGACGTGGAGTGGCACTGGCATGATGCCCATGATGTGGCATTCAGCAAACTGAAAACAGGTGCTGACCAATCCCTCTGTGCTGCAGTTCTTTGACACCTCAAAGCCGGTGGTCATTTCAGCAGACGCCTCCCAACATGGTCTCGGGGGCAGTGTGCCTCCAACAGGGGCGGCCAGTGGCATTCGCATCACGTGCCCTCACACCAACTGAGTCCAGATATGCTTAGATTGAAAAGGAAATGTTAGCACTGGTGTTTGCAGCTACTGCTGAAACAGATCACCAGCCCCTTGTGACCATTCTGAGAAAGCCACTGCACACTGCATCACCACGCCTGCAGGGTATGATGCTAAAATTGCAGCGCTACAACCTGGATGTGATGTACAAGTGAGGCAAAGAGCTGTATGTGGCAGACGCGTTGTCATGTGCACACTTACCTGAGTCTGAGCCCCCGCTTACTGATGACTTGCTAGAGGTAATGACTGTCCAGGTTCTGTCCTCAAGTCGCACCGATGAATTATGAGATGCAGTCAAGAGTGACATCACCTGCCAACAGCTCTGTGAAGTCATCGTACGCGGCTGGCCCAGCACCTCCAAGGAGCTGCCACATTCTTCTCCATGAGGGAAGAGTTGACATTGGAGGATGGGTTGCTCCTGTGGGGGCAAAGGTTAGTGATATCTGCAGCACTGCAAAAGTTCTACACTGGCCAGCTACACCAAGGCCATCCCGGAATTGAAGCCACCAAACGCAGAGCCCGAGAGACTATGTATTGGCCCTCATTGTACTCAGACATCGAAAGGGAAGTGTCTCGGTGTGCTGCATGCAACACTTTGACAGCTCACCATGCAAAGGAACCAATGCAACTCCACGACATTCCTGAACTGCCATGGTCATTCACTGCAGCTGATATATTTGAGTGGCCTGGCAAAATGCATTTAGTCCTAGTGGACTCGTACTCAGGGTGGTTCGAGCTGGATTATCTTCCCAACATGACCAGCAACATTGTCATTGCAAGGCTGAAGCAACACTTTGCAACACATGGTGTGCCCCACACCCTCATGACTGACAATGGGACTCAGTTCACAGGGAGGGACTTTGCAAACTTTTCACAAGCATGGGACTTTAAACACATCCACAGCAGTCTGTACTATCCACAATCTAACGGCCTTGCCGAGCGTGCAGTGAGATCCGCCAAGCACCTGCTGGAGAATTGCCACCGTGATGGCACGGACATTCAAGCAGCCATTCTGCACACTCGCAACATTCCCCAGGATGGATTCCCGTCTTCTGTTCAAAGCTTGATGTCTAGGTGGACCAGGACGTTCCTGCCAGCCACCACAGACATGCTCAGACCCACCATACAAGTCAACGCGGCTGCTGCCATCACCAAACACAGAAACGGGGGAAAGCGTATCATGACCGCAATGCTCACTATCTCCTTGCACTAAAACCAGGTCAAACAGTCAGAGTGCAGACTAAACGTGGTTTTGATCACATGGCAAGAGTGGAAGGCCCAGCCCAGCAGCCTAATAGCTATGTGATGGCATCACAAGGAAAGAGCTACATCAGGAACAGGCAATATCTCCTCCGGGTAGATGAAGACACACCGGCAAGCTCTGAGGAGGACATGCCACTGACCTCCACCTTTCCAACACCTGATGGAGAGAATGACAACAACACACCACCTCCACCTCCATCTACACCCGCACACCAACAACACACCACCTCCACCTCCATCTACACCCGCACCACCTCCACCTCCTATCACACCAGTGTTCAATACTGCTGGCCCAGCTGAAAGACAGTTGGTGGTTACACAGGCAGGCAGAGTCAGCCAGCCCAATCAGTGCTATGGGGACTATGTCAGTCCCTAAAAAAAAAAAAATTTGCATCTAAATATGAAAATGTTACCCATGTGTTAATTTGTTTAACTGAACTTGTCTTATTTGTTCTTACTTCCGTTAATATCTATATCTATATATATAGATATAGATATCTATATATATAGATATAGATATATAGATATAATATCTATATCTATATATATAGATATAGATATATATATATCTTAAGGCTTAGCGGTCACATGCGTGGACAGCACTTTTGAGCTTGTATGTCCACAAGCGTTTACACTACTGAGTTGGGGTCTTATAGGCTCATACGTGGACACTTATACTGCCATCTGGTGGTGTCAGAAGAGTATAATATACAATGGTAAAAATTCAAAATGGCGTCAACCTCCAGGTAAAATTCAGGTGGACAGTACCAGGTAAGAATCCTGCCTTATTTTAATGGCTTATTCTTATATAGATGTTTATATAAGCATTGTATATTTGTCATGATAGCAAATTTGGAAAAGAAAAGGGTAAAAATGAGAACTTAGCATGTTGCTAAACATGAAGTACACTTTTGTGTACTTATGGACTGAAACTACTCGTCGAATCAGCTAATATACTAGTAAACATGTACACATGTAAAATGAGAAAACAAATATATCTGGTGCAGCTAAAAGGCTGTACATAGTCTAAATGTAATACATAACAATTCAATCACTAAATACATATATACAGATGTAAGGGAGTGATGTATGTTTGCCAGCAGATGGTGCTGTTTTGCTGCTTTATGTACCTTTTTGTCCCTTCGCAGCCACCATAGGCTGCCGTTTTGCTTTTCTGTTTAAAAGGTAAGGAGGGATTCTGCACTGTGTCACTGAAAACGATTTAATTACTAATTATATTAGTGTCAAATGTTATATTGTAACATTATACAGCATGTTTGTTAAATGAGTCAAGTGTTGTGTTAAAGAATTGACCGTTTTTTTGTGCATTTAATGGTGGAAATGAGGTTTATATGAATGCTGTTCATGCTACTAGTTAGTGGCTAACATGGTGAGCTAATGATACACATGAGAATGACTGCTCATGATGGGAGTATGGGTTAATAGTGTTGTGGCTGGTTGACCAGCGTTTTGTTAATAAGGTTATCATATGTTGTTTAATTGTAATCATTTAAGAACCTTTGAGGCTGACTGTATATGGCCGTTTTGCTTTTCTGTTTAAAAGCTGGAAATAAATTGTCTGTTTGGCTTCTCGACCACCATTGGACGTCCTGTTCCCTGTCTACCCTTCCTACCCTGGTACATCAATTCCACCCAAACACAACGCAGAGTCTTTGCCAGGCCTGGACATCTGGAAGATAGGGTTACACATACATAAATTAGTTGGGTTAAAAAACATTGTACAGTACCATTGAAATCCATTGTTTTTTTTTTCCAGAGCGTTTTTCTGTGCACCAAGCCCTGCAGCTACTTGGCTTGATTGATGAAGACAACTCAGATTTAGATGTATCTGACAATGATAATCCCATCCTGGATATAACTTACCAACCACCACCACAGGAGGAAAGCAGCAGTGAGGATGAGGGTAGTAGTAGTGGTAATGAGGACCCCATTCCTGAGCCCACAGAGCACAGCAGAGGACGTACACGTCGCCATGGTGCAGATAATGGTTAGTCAAGACCCAGTAGATTTGTCTTTATGTTATGTATTTTTTTGGAGGATTGGAGGTAGAATGCTTATTTACTTCTAAGGGACAGAGAGTACAGGGAGAGGTTCATCCCACATTCCCAGACGTCGATGTCGAACTGTACCGATTGAGACTGAAGATGCAGAAGATGGCTCTGAGGAGCCAACACCGGACCAAGCCAAACCCAAAAAAATAAAAATGTAGAGTCCAAACAAGGTAATTGTTATTATTTTAGCATGCCTTGAGGGTAAATCTTCAAATTTCATGTAAACATGTACACAGATTCAAGTTTTTTTGCTTGCTTAGATAAAATGTAACTACTACTGCAATAAATACTGTACATACTAATAAATATAAAAAATATAAAACTGTATAAATATAGGAACTGTTTCAATAAATATAAAAATAAATACATACTAAATACTATTTTATTCTGATTCTGGTTGTGCAGGATGTGGAATACGCTGGAAGGCTACTCCATTGACGCCAAACCTTGCAGAGTATCAGCATCAGGACGAAAACGATCTGGACAGACATGGCTGGACCCCACTAGAGTATTTCAACCAGTACATCGATAGAGATCTGATGACACTGATTTCAACATGTTCTAATGCCATGTCACTGTCTAGGAGCGGGGACCCACTCAACATGTCAGTGGATGAGGTCTACAACTTTTTGGTGCCTGTATTCTAATGTATATATTCTAATTTACTCTGATATTCAAAACATGTTCAAAAATATGTGTGTATGTGTTCAAGGTGGAAATATAGAGTTTTTCATTCTATAACACAATGGTGATTTAATTGGGTTTTATGGAAACTTGGACCAAGAATCCACATATGTGGACATCATTTTTCTCTAAGACTACATCACATCAAAGATGATTCTTCATTTTTATTCTAATTAGGGTCCAATAAGCCCAAATAGCAAAGAGAAATAAAAAATGCATCTAAAAAAACAGCTTGGGCCTTAAGAGATTAGGTGTTATCTTATGTTCCGAGATAGGCAGTTGGTCAGATAATTTCTTATGTGTTTTAGTCCTGATCTGTTACTTGCCTTTAGTTCAGGTTGTATGATATGTTGTGTGCAGTATAATTACTTTATCTGGAAGAAGGGGGATGTAAAATGGTGGCACTATCACTTTAATAATGTGTTTAATAATGTGTTCCTAAATAAAGTGTCACTAGGTGGCGACACCTGTATTGAGGATTGGCAAGGTTAATAAAGTCAGTCTAGTGTGTACAGTTACCGGAGCTGCATGTGTGATTTATTGGCATTCTACAACAATGCAAGACAGCTTTCTCTTACTGCAACACACAGACTCACACATAGACACGTATATTAGACTGATTTATGGAGTAGACTGTGTTACCTAGTGGCCTTTGTTTTCTGAACCATAGTAAAGAAAATCGCCACACTGTACTGTTCCACTGAAACTGGCAACGAGGAATATCCACCCCCTGCTATCATATCCTCAGTCTCTGATGGGGTGTCCCACAGGTTGAGGGGACCAATTTCCAAACTGGTAAGATCGTCATCCAAAGCTGGGGTGGGCACTCCTGTGCATCGGAAATCCCAGCTGTTGTCCAACGGAGCCCGGGAGTGATAGGATTTAAGTTTGTCATGATGAACAACTTTAGCCTTTGCTCTCGGGCTCTTTTGAATACGGTAGACTAAATCATCCAGCACACCCACCACAAAGTAGGGGCCCTCATACGAAGGCAGAAACTTCCTTACTTTGTTTTTCACTTTTTCACTCTCTTTGTGCCCTTAATCAGGTGCCATACTGCGTCTCCGACTTGGTACTGGACTTGGCAGAGGTTCTTGTTGTACTGTCGTTTGGCGCGTTCTGTGGACTTCCCTAGAGCCTCTCGTGCCATTTGGTGGGCAAGCTCCAGTTGTTCTCGAAGCTGCGCAGCATATTGAGGAGGAGTGGTAACATCAAGGCAGTCTGGCGGCCGACCAACCACCAGGTCGATGGGTCCCGAGGTTTCACGCCCAAAGAGCATCATGTTCGGTGACAGTCCTGTGGAACTGTGTTTGGTGGTCCGATAAGCCATAACAGGATAAGGAATCATCACATCCCACTCCCAGTGGCACCGTTCGGGGGTCATGGCCAGGATTTTCTGTAAGGTGGCATTAAAGCGCTCCACTTGGTCATCAGACTGGGGGTGAAAGGGGGTGGTTCGGGTCTTTTTGATTCCAAACAATTTACACATCTCCTGAAACACAGCTGACTCAAATTTGGTGCCCTGGTCGCTGTGCAGAGAGTGTGGGGCTCCATATCTACACACCCACTCGGAGGCAATCTTTTCAGCTACTGTGGTTGCTTGTTCATTAGGGACAGGGTATGCTTCTACCCATTTGCTGAAAATAGTCCTGAACAACCAGTATGAATCGGTTCCCCCTGTCTGTTTCGGATAGTGGACCCATTAGATCGACTGCGACCCTCTCCATGGGGCCGCCAACTTTCACCGTGCCCATGGCTGCTCTGGGAGTTTTCTTGGGGCAAGCTTTTGCGGCACAGGTAGCACAAGTGAGGCACCACAGAATAACATCGTCTTTCATGTTTTACCAAAAGTACCTGATTTTAAGGCGCGCAAGAGTCCTTTCCACCCCGAAGTGACCACCCACCGGACCATCATGCATCTGTTCCATCACTGAAATGCGATACACACCTTTGGCAGCAAAATCTGTGTATACAATACTTTTCCGTCTGCGCAGTAAAACTTCCTTAACATGACCCCATCTCTGAGACAGTAAATTTGTTTGGCTGCATAGGGATTTTCTTTTTCCTGATCAATTTTGTTTATTGGAAAAAATACTTTTTATTTTTATTGTATGAATCTGTTGATCAAGTGCTTATACTTCTGTTTTCATACATATTGTAATGCTTCTAATAATTTATCTGAAGGCCAAGTGTGAATCATTTCAATTTTAATTTGTTATACACTTTTGGATATTCCCTTTTTGTTAGAAGTTACAGTTAAAGTTTCTGTAATGAGATTCTTTATTCTGCTGAGATCAGCAAATGTTTAAATAAAACATGCAGAAGACATTACATTTTGGAGCGTGATTAACATACCATAAATAACAAGTTGATCATGTAAGGTGAGTGTTAACTAGATAGGCTCAGTCCCCGCCAGTTTAAAAATCTTATCTGCGCCCCTGCCCGGGAGTCGGGGCGCTCCTCCGGCTCTAGGCGACAGCAGCTTTCATTTTAAATGGGACTCGCTGGAAACCTGGCACGGTTTTTACCGTGCGTGAACTTTGAAAAAGCGTCGTTCACAATTGCCCAAATGAACTCATTCACATCCGACGCTCCAAGGGGAAAGAGAGCGCGTTCAGTTCACGTTCGCACAAAATATGAACTAGGTCGTGAACTTTCGTTCAATGAACGCGTTCAGGTACAACACTGAGTACAAACTACATCATATTACAAGTGACACCACAACCATAACACTTTACTCGAAAACCTCCAAACACTAGAACAGCCATTCCCAACTTTAGAATACCAAGGCCCAATTTGAAATGTGAAAAATCTCCGCAGCCCAGCGAAACCTTTAATCACAACTGTGATCAACATTCAGGACTAGAAGCTATGTTCTGATATTAATGTAACGGGTCAACAAATAAGGTGACACTTGTCATATTAAGTTAAGATTACAGTAGAATAACACTTAACTGGTTTGTTTTGTTACTTCCTAATGTTTTTTAAATCATGTCATTAATATTTTACAGTAATTAAAAACATATTTAAAAAAGATCGAGGATTTAAAACATATTTGTTTAATTTTAATGACTGCTAACGGCCCACCTGCAGTACCACAAAGGCCCACTAGGGGGCCGCGGCCCACACTTTGGGAATCACTGCACTAGAACTTAAACTCTGGTGAATTTTGTGTAAAATGACATTATGTTTAAAATAAGAATGCTTGTGCGTTCTAAACACTTATTTCATAGCACAGATGTCAAATTAAGAGTTTAGTGGCTACTGTGGTCACAACAAAACCTCAAGGTTTTAAAACAAACAAACAAACAAAAAACAAACAACCAAAAAAAAAAACCGCACCCTTAATTGTGCTTGAAATTGCTGCTTGGTGTAGTTTTACTAGATGATGCATGTAGACAGTTGTCATGAACATGAAATCTAGCTATGGAGACCAAAACCATTTTATGTACCAGCATGGGTGAGGCTAGCCCTTTATTAGGGGTGCTTCAGCACCCCTAAATTGAAATTCAGCACCCCAAAAACCTGGAGTAAGAAATGCTGTTATTCTAAAATTTTAGTTCGCATTTGACAGGCTTAGATAATGTCCAAAATTTAATCCCTTGTTTGTGGTTTAAGTTTATATTTTAAGAATGAAAATGAAAACGGCCCCGCCTAATGGTATCGGCCTCTTCTCACTAACGTTACTTGTGGGTTGTGGAGGGGCTCATTGGGGGCTCAGCACCCCTAAAGCTCTGACCCTAGAATCACCCCTGTTAAGAACCGAAGCCGTATTGATCGACAGTATATCAGGTGGGCGGGTTTTGTAGGAAAGAGCAGAGAGGAGTGTCTTTCTTTCAACAATAGTTTACTTCTCACAGTTGCAGCAGTTAACCGGTACAGTAGCCGAAGCAGGCGGCTGTGAAACATGGCTTTTCACGGAAACAAATAACGAGACCGAAGGACATGATTATCTAAACTAAAGAGGACTCAACTAAAAAAAGAGAGTAGTGTGAATGAAGAACCTTGAAGGCAGCTAAAGTCGGTGCTACACGTCAAGGGTTGATGTATTTGGTGACGAATAATCGCTGAAAATAGTCTCGGTGAGTAAAAGCTCGTATCTCTTTCCTTGTTGAAAGGATACGACATCGTTTAAGAAGTGTAAGTTAGCGTTTTAGTTTCCTTAAAGTTGACCCTTAATTGTGAAATGTAGAAGTTAGAGCGTTGATTCGGGGGGTGGGGGCAAGGTGAACAGGGAGTTAAACTTTTCTGCAACATGGCCGCTGAGATGTCACAAAGTTTATTGGAAGTTGGCAAAAATAAAAGAGCGTAGACTGATTAAACTTTCCTTTCCTTTCCTTTCTCGCGTGATTTTGGTAGATAGTGTAACAGTGGAAACCGTGACGTGACGTACATAAATATATCGTAATGGGGGTCCTTCCATGTCGAGTGTTGACGACCTGATGCCCAGTTTTAAATCACCACGGGTGTAGATATTTGTGTTCTCATTCACGCGAGGAACGATCTATTCTGCTCAAAAATCTGACCACGTTTAGATTACGTGGTTGAGCCAAAATAGACAAACTTTGTGGAAAAAGACTTAACACTGCCTGTAGAGTTCAGTGTATGTACAGTTATAGCAGTGGTTCCCAAACTGTGGGTCGCGGTACTGCAGGTGGGCCGTGAGAGGTCATTAAAATTAAACATGTTTTAAATCCTCTAACTTTTTAAAAATTGTTTTTAATTACTATAAAATATCCATGACATAACTAAAACAACATTAAGAAGTAACAAAACAAACCAGTTAACAGTTATTCTGCTGTCATCTTAACTTAATATGACAAGTGTCACCTTATTTGTTGACCCCATTAATGTCAGAACATAGCTTCTAGTCCTGTATGTTGATCACAGTTGTGATTAAAGGTTTCGGTGGGCCGTGGAGATTTTTCACATTTCAGATTGGGCCATGGTATTCTGAAGTTTGGGAATGGCTGAGTTATAGTATATCAAGGTGAATGCAGAGTAAGAATGTTAGAGAGAAAATGGTTCATGAAACCATGATATCTTATGATATTTTCCTCGTCACATCCTAAGTATATGTTGGGATTATAATAGAATATGACTGTGGCCGCCCTCCCAGGCTGTTCCACATGGCAGATATTAAAATTGTGCAAAGTTCTGTTGAAATTTTTATCTTTGCCCACTTGAGTAAAAATTGATCAGGTGACTAAGATGTCAGCTATTCAGAATTTATGTCTGGGAATCAAAGAAGATTGCCTTTTGTGTCCATGTATATAATAGCACGTATCATTTGTCGGGCGGTCAAATTCTCATCTAGATGGTCATGTCCATAGTTTAAAAAAAAAATATTTTTAAATATACAGTGCAACAGAGAAACATAGAAAAGTGTAAAGTCCCATATCTAATTGCAGGATCATCAACCCAGACAATTTATAGATTTCAACAAACCCTTTCTCCCCTTAAAAGAAGCCAAGGAGCAGAGTATCAAGCACGTGAGACAGGACGTGATCATTTTTGGTCATGTGTAGGCAACTTTTCCTCTGCTGGATAAACATTTTCTACTTTATCTCAGGAATGGGCTACTCGTTTACACATTTAAGGTGAATAAAGAATTCACCATGCCACTTTTTCTGGCACTATGGCATCCTGTTCTTAATAAGCAGCTATTCTTGTAAAGAATTCTTCACACCAGCTTCTATTTCATAACATTTTAATTCTGATCCTATATGGAAAGACTTGTTGCTGTTGAATTACAGTTGTGCTGAACTGTGTTATTGTCTTCAGTGTGGGTGGGGAGATAAGAGCAGTGATGATGAAGCCTGTAATTATCTTGGTTTATATAATTTTCCATGTATCAAGTTGGACTGAAAATAAAACATTTTCATTGTAGGAATACTTTGATGTCGCATTGTAACACTGTATCATTGACAGGAATCACAAAGCTCTCCCAAGAATGAATAGCTTTGTGAAATTTTCTCTTTAGGGATTGATAAAGTATTTTTTTTTATTTGGTTTAACCTGTAAAACGCAACTGAGTTTACTGACAGATGGCTTGTAGTATTGCCATATGAAATAATGTAATGAGAGGCTTTTTCACTTTCTGCTGTTAGCTGAAGTTATATTTGTATAGCAGCTTGTTTTGAATTCCTGTACAGGTTCAAAATCCAGTACAAATTCTGGTCAGTCAGTTCTTCTTCTTCTTCTTCTTTTTTTTTTAATTATGCAGCTTTTTTATCAAAAGATGCAAAGCAGGTCAGCTGTGGGGCTGATACTTTTGTTTTAGAAATATCTTATGAACAGTCTTTAAATTTTGTTTTCTTTGCTATCCAGTTTCTTCACATCGCTAACGCAACTTTCACTTTTTATCTCTTGTACTATTATTCTCTTGCACACACATCCTCTTGCAGTCGCCACCTCAGTTTCTCACTCTTCCTTCCGGGTTCTTCAGTTCATCTCAGTTATGGTTTCCTTTTATCTTCACATATTCAACCCACTGTAGTTTTCTTTCTCACTCAATCTGTTTTTCCTCTCCATTTTTTTTTTCTGTGGATACAGAGCCATTGAAAGGGAAACTTGCAAGCCAAATTTTCAGTTTCAGACTATGAAAGCTTTGTAACTGGAAATAAACTTGAGTCTGACAGAAGGACATTATTATTATATTATTATTATTATAAATTTGACAAAGGACTTGCTAAATGTGTGCACCCATTAGGAATAATCCAAGTCAAGATTCCCAAGTAATTAAATTATAAATTGTGTATCCTAATAAAAATACAAAACTCACCCTCATGTTCCCCGTGTGGCTGCTGGGGGGGGGGGGGGGGGGCCATAACACCACGAATGAATGATCAGGGATCCAATCTTTTTAAAAATAGCTCAAATTTGTCAATGCACAAGGTTGATTTAGGCTTTGCTGCCAACATAAAGCAGAAATTAGGCTGCATTTTGAGACAAACATTCTTAGTTAAATTTATCAGAGATCACCAGTAATTATGTGCTTGTTTTCTTCTTTACTACTGCTGGTAAAGAGGAAATACAGCCTTTACACTTTTTACAACACTTGTTTACTCTTTATGTGCTACAGTATTAATTTTAGATGCAATACTGTAATTAAAGTAGTATCACACAAAAGTGTTTCATACAACAGTGGCAAATGTACTGTGATCATAATTAAGCTGCAATAATGTAATGTTGACTAAAGACAGTGAAATATGATCATTTTAAAAAACAAGTGGTAAAGTGTGAGACAAAACCCAGATTTCAAGGGGGTAAAGTGACCCTGCTGGGGCTTGCAGGCCAGATTAAGAAAGATATTTCCTCATGCGCACTATGTACACTGTTGTGCTCTTCAACTTAACCTAATATTTCAACAGGACCTGCTCTTGTGTCACACCTGTCAGAATCTTTTTTGCAAACATCGCAGCATTTGCAACGTTTTTCTCCAAGTCTCCTAAGAGAACCGGGGTTCTGGATGAAGTGTGCGGCAGAAAGATTCTTGCGCTAGGACAAACAAGGTGGAATTTTAAGAGCCGCACAGCCAACGCAGTGTTTGAGGAGCAAAACACTCTGAAGGCATTTTTTGAAAAAAATCCACAACAGTCAGTCCTGGGACATCCAACAAGCCCATGGTCTGTCCACCTTACTGGAGGATGGAAAGTTTAATATCTTTTTACAAGTGTTTTGGCAGTTCGTTGAAAAGGCCCATAATGCTGTTGTGATAGTTTAACCTGAAACGTCACCACCCGCACAAGGTAATGCTAACTGAGAGCTAGCCCGAGCAAGCCCAAGAAGTTGCGGTGCGATCTGAAACAAACCACGCTGGACAGTGACGGCGGTTGTTGCCACCAGTTTTCATCTACTTCACCGAAGTTGCAGAAAATTACGGAGTCCATTGCCTACTTTATTTGTCAGGATTTGAGACCGTATTCAGTGGTGGAAAACGCCGGCTTTAGGTGCATGGTGAACATGATGGAGCCCCGCTATTCTATTGTCTTTTATTCATTTTCTCCAGCACTTGCAAGCTGCCTGTCAGCCACATAATTGATGCTTTCAGTTCAATTAATTCAAACAAAGTAATTGGAACACTCACAAGATATCACCAAAATCACTTTGTCCCGTTAAAATGATGTAAATGTGTTGTAAGATGATTATCGATATATATCGTATCGGAGCCAAATATATCGTATTGTATCACGAGATTAGTGTATCGCTACAGCCCTACTAATCAGTTAGGCTAACCAGAAAAAAAGGCTTCAGTTTTCTAGGGAGCATAAAGATTGGACTCTGGATCAATGGAAGAAGGTCATGTGGTCTGATGAGTCCAGATTGATCCTGTTCCAGAGTGATGGGATGCATCAGGGTAAGAAGAGAGGCAGATGAAGTGATGCTCCCATCATGCCTAGCGCCTACTGTACCAGCCTGTGGGGGCAGTGTTCTGATCTGGGGTTGCTGCAGTTGGTCAGGTCCAGGTTCAGCAACAGTATGAGCTCAAAGAATGAGGTCAGCTGACTACCTGAATATTCTGAATGACCAGGTTATTCCAAGATGACAATACCAGGATTCATCAGCTCAAATTGTGAAAGACTGGTTCAGGGAGCATGACACATTATTTTCACACATGGATTGGCCACCACAGAGTCCAGACCTGAACCCCATTGAGAATCTTTGGAATGTGCAGAAGGCTTTGCGCAGCGGTCAGACTCTACCATCATCAATGCAAGATCTTGGTGAAAAATTAATCCAACACTTGATGGAAATAAATCTTGTGACATTGCAGAAGCTTATCAAAACAATGGCACAGCAAATGCGTGCCGTAATCAAAGCTAAAGGGGGTCCAACAAAACATTAGAGTGTATGACTTTTTTTTTTTCTTGGCAGGAGTTTACATGTTCTCCCCAGGCTTGTGTGGAGTTTCTGAATTCAAAACCTTGTAAATCAGCCTGGTTGGTGATTTTAAATTGCTCATGTGGTTGTTTGTCTATATCCGGCCCTGTGATGGTATACCCCTGCCTTTTACCCGAAGACAGCTGGGACAGGCAGATCCGTGTGACCCTAAATAGCATTAAGTGGGTATAGGTAATGGATGGATGTATAAGACTTATATTTTTCAGTTATTTGCAAAGTGTCAGTTCTTTTTAAAGATGAATAAAGAACATTGCCACAGTGATTTCTGAAGAATTTGCTGATGTGATCAAGAGGCCTCAATAGACCTGATATAGTAAAGGGTCTTTTAGAGATAAATGGAGCTCACAGGCATTTCAGCAATGCCAGTGTCTAAAGTTGCAGCACAGTACAGTAAATTTAACACATGCACACGTTGGCCAAGTCCTGTCAGGCTGGGCAATGAGAGTGGTGGACACAGCTGTGAGTAGTAATTTGGTCATGTGGCCTGCATGTTTGTGTGTGTGTGTGGTAAACTCCCTCTTACCACTCTTTGGTGCCCCCTCACTTATTTGATACCCATCTCTGTATCTGTGGATTCTTGCTGCTTTTATCTAAAGAAAAATGTTTTAGTCATTGGATTCACGCTTGGAACACAGTGGTGAGTTCGTTTTGGGTGATTCTTTTTTTTTTTTTTTTAAAGAGATTCAGGTCTATAATGTGTTTGCTTTAGACTTGGATGTGCTGGTATGTATTTACCAAGAGGAGTGTGAGTGTTTGTGTTAAAGAAAGAGTGATAGTTACTGTCAGGTGATTTGTGGATGATTTTTTTAAACCACGTTTCTCTTAGGAGACTTGGAGAAAAGCTGTCTGCATATATATTAAATTAATGGTTAGTGTCATAATTTGGCAAAACCTTTTTTTTTGTTAAGTGATTATTATGTTAGTATTTTAGCATTATGTTGAACACGTTATGCTTCAATACCCTAACCAATATAGTGTGGTGAAAGTGAAGCACACACTGGCAGATGGACACCAACGCAAGCAAAATAATCATGGTGTTCATTTGTTTCTTTTAATGACAGCAGTCAACATATAAACTGAACAGTTACATGAACTGTACATTGGAACAATTTTATGATAATTATCCACAAAGTGTGCAGCTTTTGTCTCTGCAGTACATCTTTCTAGGCTTCTGGAATAACTTTTTACGGTCCAAACTCTGTGTATGCTGAGCCTTAACCCAAGTCCTAACCTAACCTAACCCCAAGTCTGTTACCAGGGTAACTGACTGTGAAAGAAATCTGCTCGAGGGCATGTTTAGTTCCACGTACCGTGAGTTTCACTCTCTCTTCCCCTTCACAAAGCTAAAATGGGTTTAATTTCATCAGATAATTAATCATAATGTGCAATTTGGAGACATCTGAATGATAACATTGCATTTGTGTCAGGAAAGTATATTGAAGATCCGAATAGATATTTTACTGCGGTCAAGCAAGCCGTCATCCGTTTGAAGATAACGCTTTAATGGCATCTGGCTTATACTGTTGTGAGTAAAGAGATTTTAGGATTTCTCAATATATTTTAACATATTGATGGCACCCGGATGTCCAATGAAGCTTCTTGGATGTTTTTTTTTTTTTTTTTTCTTAGAACGTAACATTTTGCCCAAGCAGTCAACAAAGAGAACCAACTCTAAACCCAAAACATTTTGGAACTGGAAACTTTGACCATTTCGACCATTTTTTTCTGCCTTGTCGCCAGTGGCGAGGGCCACAAAATCCACCATCAACTTAGAAAAAAAAAGATTTTTTCTATGATTTCTGCATTTTTGTCATGTGTCACCAAGGCAAACATATCTAAATAATTTAGAAACAAAGTTTATTTGGTGAAAAGTGGCCATGTGTTGGGTGCACATCGCATCACATCAAAATGCGCTTTCATGTGTTACCGTACAGCCTCTGGTCTCGCAGGGTAGCGCAGGGAAAAGAAAGGAAGGGCACTGATCTCAGACCAAAACTATGTTTTTTGTTACACCTCCACTCTTTGTACTCTGTTAAAAACTTTCCTCAAAGATTCTGGCTGCATATTCTTTGTATGAAAAGAGGGTCTTGATCGGCTCAGTACAACACAGATGTTTAATTGCAATAAATGTGATCATGGCTCTTTCGCAGAGGCAGTCTCTTGGCAGAAGGAGGAGGAACTAAACAATTCAACAACAATTTATGCAAAAATGTGCGTTACTAGATGGGGAGGAGCCCACGGTTTAGACTTGGCTCTCCCATTGGCCAGTCTGGTCCTCCGTTCGTCTGTCCAATCCGTTGTCACCATGTCATCCTCTTCTGATCCAATCCACTGCTGGCATTTCTTGAAAAAGAAAAAAGACTACATAACCCACACGGCCATTTTGTTTGCCTGGCCAGGGCTTTCAAAAACACGTGATTTTAACCGGCTACAGCGGGGCTAGTTTGCTATATTGTTAATACAAAGTAAAGACAAACATACACTAAGATTAATCAAAGACACTGTGATATGAACATATGGTTCATTAAACAAAACAATAATATGGTAAAGACAATGAACAACAATAAAACAGTGTGACATAAACTAAGAGGTAATGTCATTTATGTTTCCAACATCACAATATTAATAATGTTATCAATAATAATATTAATACCAATGTGTAACTATACAAGAATGAGAACCACTAACTGCACTAATTCTGGATCTAAAAAGTTATAGGAATTCCGACCTAACAATTCTTTGTGGCAAACACAATTAAACCCAATCACAATTCCTTCTGCGCACCCAAGCCTTGCATTTCCTTTTTTATGATGATTATACTGTGTTTAGTAATGTCCCTTTTCCTAGACCTTCTAATGGCCTTTCTTATCTCGTTTAATCTCTTGAATTGATCCTGATTCAAAAGAAAAAAAGAAAAAAGAAAGAAACACCTACTCCAGGGAGTGCAAAATGCCAGGCCAAGTAGGTCAAACTGAAATTTGTATCGTCTCAACAGTAAAAATTAAAAAGAAAAAAATCCTGCTAGATGCCTCACTTGAATTAGTTTTTCTTTAATTTTTAAAGGCATGCATCAAATCAATCATGCAGATCACTCCACTGTGGCAACTCGAAAAAGAAGCATCTAAAATTGAAGTTTTTAAGGATCTTTTTTTTTTTATTTGAAGAGATGTATGCACCTTCAGCTACTGTTGGTCTTTGTTTAGCTGGGCCTGTCTATAAAGCCTTCAACATTGTATACATGCTTGAAAGACTTTTGAAAGGCCTTTTCTTCTTCTTTCTTTCTGCTAGATCTTTATTGAAGCTCCTCTGTTCTGTGTGACTCCCCTGGCACAGAAAGGTAAGACCACACACATGCGCACACTCATAAACAGTATCTGTGTAGGAATGTA
This sequence comes from Hirundichthys speculiger, assembly GCA_018398805.1. Taxonomy (NCBI): domain Eukaryota; kingdom Metazoa; phylum Chordata; class Actinopteri; order Beloniformes; family Exocoetidae; genus Hirundichthys; species Hirundichthys speculiger. The sequence continues at coordinate 19,111 of JAGFBZ010000611.1, read as the reverse complement.
GACACACTGTGCATCAGTAAAAGTAAAGCATTTAGCTATATTTTCTACTTTTCTAATCTTTTTTTTAGCTTAAATTTATTGAAGAAGTGGTAATGTACTCTCTGGTTCAGAGTGTTTTTTTTTTCATTCTTTTTCCTTTTTCAGAAACATGTTTTTTGTGCGTTTGTTTCCACAAAGCTCATCAAATGTCAGCCATAGTATAACACCACAGCACAACACAAGCGTGCATGGACTCCCACACAAACAGAAAAGCAACACATGCACTGTGCTTCTCCATATCATGCTCATTTTCTTCCCTTTTTTCTGTTCTTGTTTTATGATGGAAACCTAAAGACACGAGAGTAACTTATTTTCTGTCAGTTAGAGCCCAATTAAATTGCTGAGCCCAGTTTCTGCTCAGCACTTGTTCATTGTGTGCATTTTAGCAAAATGGATTTTTACCATGGTATCACAGCTATATTTTGAAAACTTCACTTGCGCTCCATGAACATTCCCTTCTGTGATGGCATTTTCTTGGCACTGTGAATGTTTATTTGTGTGTGTTAAATTAACATCTTTACTAATTCCTTAAATTTATTTTGATGCCTTACTCCATCATTTAAATGTCCATTTTATTTTCTTATTTTCTCAATCTGTCTAGCTGTTTCTGTTGGCTCTTTGATATGTTAAATTATGTGCCACTGACATTTTTAGATCAAGACATATAATAGAGACAGCTATGTATGGAGCCCCGTTTGGGTCATAATTCAATGAATAAATGAGTCTGTTATTATGAAATACGGGCATTTATTATTATGAAATATGTATCCATTATTATGAAATGTTTCCCATTATTATGAAATACATGTTCGTTATTCTGATATATTTCCCATTATTATGAAATATATGTGTATTATTATGAAATGTTTCCCATTATTATGAAAAAAATTTAATTATTATGAAATATATTTTATTATTATTTAATCTTAAATTAATGCATAATAGTTTATTTCAGAATAGCTTTTTTATCTAAAAATGAGTTTTTACATAATTGCTTCCTTTTTCATAAGAATGAGCTTTTACATAATAATGACATTTTGCCAGTGGGCGGTACCAGTGGTTGACCTGCACGCTCATTGGCTGATCCTTCTCCATTCTACGCTCTGACATCGACTAGTTTTTGCCATGAGGTCCCGTTAGCAGCGGGCCGTGGCGTCATCAAGGTGCGCTCCTAGTCTGATTGTAGCTATGGCAGCTTGGACTAAGCTACGGGAAACCTTGACCAGGTTAGCAGACAATATCGAAAATGATAATTTATCAGGCGATACTATTTTGACCCGATTTGACGATTCACTGTTCTGTTGCTTATGCCTGAATGAAAGAGCAGCCAATCACATAAATGGCTCCGCCCTCTCTGCTATGATTGACACACAAATCATTCTTATGAAAAACAAAGCCATTATTATGTAAAAGCTCAATCTTAGGATTCAAATATTGAAATGGGGAAAAAAACATTTGCACCTTAAGGATCTGTTTTTGTCTTATAATAAAGGCCATTTGGTATCAAGTTTTTCCTCATATTTTTAATATACTGTAGAGAGAAGCTGAAAGCGAAATTACAGTTGGGCTGTCCCTTCAATGCTAACGTGAACCCTGGTTGGATAAAGATTCCAAATTGGACACATAGTTTTCGACAGATAAAATGAATAGAATAATTACTTTTTGTGGTGGTGTAGTATATGGGCAGTGGCAATCATTTTAATAAATAATTGCTCGCAGCAACATTAAAAAAGAATTAAAAAAAAAAAGAACTAAAAATGAACTAGTTTTTTTTTTTGAAATGGTGAACTCTTGTTCCAAATTTTGAATATGAACTATGAACTGAACAAGTTGATTTTAATTTCTGTGAGCTATGAACTTAACTAGTTCGTGTAGAAAGTGAACTTGCCCAACACTGTTTAACACACTGTCCCTCTGATGTATTCATTCCTGATCCTATCCATCCTTGTCTTTAAACATTTTAACATCTGCTAGCTCCTGTCTTTTTCTCTGCCAGAGTCTCTAAACCATTCATCACAGGTCTCACTATTGCTTGGTACACCTTTCTTTTCATTCATGTTTGTACTCTTCACACAATCACACCTGACACTTTTTTCCACCCGTTTCAACCAGCTTATACAGTTTTTAAAGTACTCTTTCCATCTTCCCATCACAGTTCTGGTATCTGTCAATATATTTAAATTTCTATCCTGAATTACCCTAACCTGCTGCATGTCTTCCCATCTCTATCTCTCTGCCTTGCCACCTTGTATGTCTGTCTCTCCTTTCTTACTGTGCTACTACTAGGGATGCACATTTTGGATTTTTTTTTTTATGACCGTTAACCGAAGCCCTTTAGCGATTAATAACCGTTAAACGATAAGTCCGGTAGGGTAGGCTGCGCGATGTTGCGCGCGTTGTCATGGATGCATGCGGACACTTCCCCGTGTATACTCTCGCGACAATGTGTCGCCGTCAGCTTGTCGCAGAGATGCCGCCATCACTCTTGATTTATACTCGCGCGGTCTCCGCTATGTTATTCCACACCACAACGCAAGAGCGACAATCACGAACTAGCTAAACTTACTAAACTTATCTCTTGCGTTTTTCCACTTCCTCATCGTCTCAACCGTATCCAGACCCACATTCATCGCTATCTCCCTCCATGAATTACTAGAATATGTGCTGTCTTTGTAGTGTGGAGAACAAGAATCACACAGACGTGGGAACTTCCTCATTTTTTCGATGACGCCCTCTTTTCTACGCGGATGTAGAATTGACCAGTCAGAGGCCTGTTGCACCTGTCGACACGCCCCATGAGTTGATTGAATTACGTAGCCTAAAAACAAAATTGACCGTTAGTATTAATCGGTTAGTTACTGTTATCGGTTAACGGTTAAACGGTTAACCATGTGCATCCCTACTTACTACATCTCCTCTTGTACTCTTGGCTACTCTCTTCAGTCATCTCCGTCCTACTTTTTGTAAGCAAACTAAATGGATATTTTCTCATAGTTTTGTTTTGTCATCATTCACCCAACATATTTTAAGATGAGATTCCTGGGTTCGAAAAGAAAGAACTACTTGTTCTGTCCATCCATCCGTCCGTTATCTTACGCTTGATCCGTAATTGGGTTGTGGGGGCAGCAGCCTAAGGAAGGAAACCCAGACCTCCCTCCGTCCAGCAGCCTCCACCAGCTCCTCTGGGAAAACACTGAGGTGCTCCCAGGCCAGCCGAGAGATATAATCTCTCCAGCGTGTCCTGGGTCTGCCTCGTGGTCTTCTCTCAGATGTACATGTCGGAAACGCCTCTCCAGGGAGGCGTCCAGGGGTAGATGCCCGAAACACCTCAACTGGCTCCTCTCGATGTGGATGCGCAGTGGCTCTACTTTGAGTCTCTCCCGAATGACTGAACTTCTCACCCTATCTCTAAGGAAGAGTCCAGCCATCCTGCAGAGAAAACCCATTTCAGCCGCTTGTATCCTCGATCTCATTCTTTCGGTCACAGCCTACAGTTCATGACCATAGGTGAGGAACTACTTATTCAAAAATTAAATCAACAAACCTGGATAGATAGATGGATACTGCCCTTAAAACACATGGCAGCTGTCAAGTCTCTTTGGGGCACGTTTCTGCCTCAAAGCACTACTGCGTGTGCCATTTTATTTTTTGTTAATTAAATTTTGATTAGAAAGCAGGCAATTTAGTTGAGCTAAGTTTTTAATTATGTTCCTTTACAACTTTTAATTCTATATTTTCAGCACTGCTCTGTTGGATCCGCTTCTTGTGACGAACTTTGATTGGTTGGGAAAATGAAAGCCAAGCTATTTCTAGACCTCTGACGAAGTTAGGGATAATTGTGGAAAGTGTGATGATGTCCACACTGATTTAAAGGTTTGAGAGTTAAAATAGGAAGCAGATCTTACAGGCCAGATGCTCTCCCATGTCAACTTCAGTCACCTAGACAAACATGGACAGACAGAGTGTAGTTATCACTAAGGTTAGGTTGGAAATAACAACTCCCTCCCCATGGGAGAACAGTGTGGTGAGCCAGTGAGACTGCGGGTGCAGTCACCGCTTCTTTTTTTAGCTCATGTATTTGCTTTTAGGTGAGGTGATAAAACCTTAGCAACAAACTTATTTTTGATTTTGTAGAGTAGGGATGTTACGGTTACCAGTATTACAGTAAAGCGCGGTAAAATTTTACGTGATAACGATTACCGTTTATGTTTGACTTCATCTCATTATCACAGTCGATTACCGGGATATGTAATATCAGCCTCATCCAAGTCGACTCGCGACTTGCGACTGTGTCTCGCATGAATATGTAGCTTGTAACATCAGCATCGTAACGTAAGCACGGCGGAAAATGGTGATAGCACGCAGGACATTTACCAACCCACTAAAAGGACGAAATCCGAGCTCTGGGCATTTTTTTTTTTTTTAAGAATGCAAAGGGACAACCGGTGGAGGACAATTATCCTTCTGCAGAGCACTTGTTTACATTTTATTATAATTTGTATGAGCAACTTGAAGGAGCTAAGCCTGATGCTTCAAGCTACTGAGATGTTTGACCAAGAGTAACCTCGTTGATGCGCTTCGCTAACTCGCATTTCATAAACGTTACCGTTGCGTGTTGATCGAAAAAGGACCGGAACGATGTTCTTCTGATGCAGTTAAAATATTAATTTATTCCATTAACTGATCCGAAAACCATAACGTCGGCAGTTAGCGCCACAGTGGTCAAAAACCTTTTGCCCTTCCGGGTCCAACGCCTAACCAATAACAGGCAGCTACCTTTATACCTGACCCTCAGGTAACAACACAGCGACACCCACAGACACACAGAGTGAACTACAATTCAGAACAACATATTTGGCTCCTATACAACTGTAAGGTTCAGCTTAAAGTCCAAAGTTTATTTCATTTGAACTTGCACTATAATTTTTGTTCCTGATAATTGTTTGCATATTTTGACCTACAATGGTTGTTAAAGTGTTTATTTAAACTTGCACCAGACAAATAAGCTTTGTTCCTGTTATTTATTTTGTTCTTTTAAAATAAAACCTCTTTCTGTGCCACTTGTTTGCTCTTTTAATGTGAAAGTTTCATTTTGATAAAAGTTTGGCTTCTGATGTTTTAGTATGACAAGAAAATCACAAGATTTTGTGGAATTATTTAAATGTATGTGATTTTTTTGGACATTTATACAGCAATGACGAATACCGCGATAATATTATAAACTGATAATTTGGTCACTATAATCGAGATATCAAATTTTCCATATCGTTACATCCCTAATGTAGAGTTTATATGACTTTGAAGATTAACCTGTTTATCCACACGTCTTTTCAAAGACAAATACTTTCAGTATTTGAAGAAAAATGTGTAAGATGTATATCAATTACACAGAGTTAAAAACAGGTGGGAATCTGGCTTATAGGTAAAGCTCTTATAACATAGGAAAGAATCTGTCTTTCATAGAAAGCTGAGAAAGCTGAGCTGAGAAATGACATAGTGGTTTGGTGAAATTCACACTTCTACTATTTAGTATATACTTGATGTGTGATGAGCTGCTGGAGGACTGAATGAACATTCCCAATGTGATCTTTGTAGGAGTCAAGTGTAGCTCAAGATATCAATATATTTGATAACTCAGTGATTCAGCATGTCTCGAAACACATCATTGATGAAGGCCTGGAACACAGAGCCACTATTGGCCACTCGGAAAGACAACACAACACAAGATATTCATAGTGACCTGATGTTGTGGAGAAATCTGTCTTCCATTCATCTCCTTTACGGACACGAATGAGGTTATAAGCACCACGAAGATTGAGCTTGGTGAAATATCTGTCCAATTTAAGCTGCTCCAAAGATGCAGGCACCAAAGGTAGAGAGTAACAAAACAATGATGTCATTAAATCCACGATAGTCAATGCAACGACAAAGTCCTCCATCTTTTGTTTGTCACAAAGAATCTAGCTAATGCCGGTGAGGTGGATGGATGAATGAAGCCCTTGGCCAATTCCTCCTCGATGTACGACTTCATGGCTTCAGATTCAGGTTATGACAGGGGAAACACACGGGCCTTTGGGAGGCTGTGAACTAGGTAGAAGGTCTATGGTACAAGCACTTGAACTTTGACCTGACCTTCAGGGTTGTCTTCCACTGCCTCACTGAGTTCCGGATGAGGCAGCCAATGTCCTTTTGATCTTATGCAGATCTTTCCAATATTTAAACTTTTTCTGTTGTGCTGCACTTCATGCAGGATGGTGATGGAGAAGAGGGGCCAGAAAGATGGAGGAAGGGGTGCTCCACTGGGAACAAGAACACAGGGGAGGCAGATCTTTGTGGAGCTTGGTGATTAACCTTTACCCAAAGTATTAATGTCTTAAATTGCCTTATTGCCGGAATTGGTTTTCAAAATAATAATAATTAAAAAAAATGGAATATTATACAGTATTATGATTCTGGAGATTTTTTTTAGTTCATGGAGGCCTCATGTCAATGAATTTTCTTTTTTTTCACAGGGGAGCAGAACTTTGATTCTATTTGTCTTGCTACATACCGAACTGCTTGTAAGCTCAGGTTTATACAGAAGAGATGCAAATGTGAGTATTTGCTTATTGCACTTATTAGTTACCTTAAACAAGTACTGTCATTTATTACCTTGCTCATAACAATGTAGCTTACTTAACAGTACATCTGGCAATTTATTTTTAAGATCGTAGCATGCAGGCTAATTATTACATAAGTGGAGAAAAAGATAAAAAATATTTCTCTTGTCCATAAAAAAAATTAATTCAAGTCTTTACATATTGTCATGCCAGATAAGAAAAGATATGAAAACTGACAACTTTCATATGCTGTCTACATGAGAACTTTATTCATGTCATTCCAGTGGATCTGATTGACATCTACAATGTGATTGAGGCAGTGCGTGATGCTGGTCTAAACGCAGTAGAGCTCAATGCCAGCATCTCTGTAACCAGATTGGAGAACCTGGTGTCCTCTCTGTTCAACCAGCTAAGTAAACGCCTGCCTACTACACACACCATCAATCCACAGGAAAGCACCATCCTCTTGGTCGAATTCATACTGGCTGCTATTGACTGGTAAATATAAAAAACAAAAAAAATTGAGTGGCAGTTGGAGCTGAGACATGTTTTTTGTTATTAGTCCATTTGTATGGTACTTATCTCACATGTGACTTAATGTTTTTTTGTTGTTGTTGTAGTGATCCAGACAGTCATCTGACAGTTCTATCTGTGAAGGCAGTACTGGCCACTCTGTGTGGAGGGAAGCTGGTGGATAAACTTCGTTGTAAGTACCAGCTGATAACTTCAGAAATGATGGAACCTGTAACAAATCGCTTTACATTTTCTTGAAATGTAAAGCGAAAATACGTGTGCACAGAGATGGAGTGTGTACAGCTGGTGGCATAATGGGAGCAAGATGATTTATGTCATGGATCACACAAATGAACACACACTGAGAGTCTGTTTAGTTTAGTTCTAACTTGGGAAAAAATTGAAATATATTTTGTTGTTTTTTTTTTTTTAGTATTTTCTAGTTAAAACTTTTCCTTATTACTAACTATAACTGTGTGTCTGTCCATGCAGATGTGTTTTCTCAGGTATCTGATTCCAACGGTGTGTTGGTGCTGTCAAAGTTTGACAGTTTTCTGAGGGAGATTCTCAAGCTGCCCACCACTGTACATGAAGGACCGTCCTTTGGGTATATGCACACCCTGGGTCGCTCCTGTTTCCCACAACAGGTACACACACTCACTCATACACAATTCATATAAACTTAAGAGAAGTTGTGAGATTTATTGCAGTTAGGCATGTTGCAATTTTCGAAAAAAAAAAATAGATTTTTTAAAATACGATTCGAATCGATTTAATTAAGCCATGAATCGTGATGTGGCCCCCAGGCCAGCAGAGGGCGAACCCGAGTTAAAGTACGTTCTTGTTCAACATCACTACATGTTGCACTACATGGGGTGCTGCATGTGACGTGCTACGTGCTTTTGTAGTTACACATCTGCGCCACTAGAGCTAAGTAAACAGTAAGCAAATGGAGCATCACAATCAACACGTGCAAGCAGGATCTGATGTAAAATGGAGGATCACGCGACCGACTCAAGCAAAGGGATTAGAAAGTTTTTTTGCAGTCCGGAATTTGTTTTTTACAGACTGAATTATTAATGTTGTTCTTGAAATGGAATATAACTCGACCTTGATGGTTATGCGGTTATTGACATCATTAATGCAGTTATTGAACTACATGGTTGTTGCTTATTCACTGTGTCAGTGTCTCAGATATTAAGAGAATAAAGTTTATTAAACTGTACTATGCCTTAAATAACGTGGAAACCTGACACGTACCTTACCTTAGGTATGGTACCATACTTCCTTAAAAAGATTAAATTATTTAAATGTTTAACAATACAGCAGAATGTTATCTCTGTTTTTTTTTTCTATAGTAATTGTACAATAAAAAGTTGTTTTATGAATAACCCTATTGTCTTCATCATATTTTTATTTTCCCAAAATGAAAAAGGGGTCGTCTTATAATCAGTCATCCTTTAATCGGGCCAGTAGGGTAAATTGGTAAAATTGGTATTTAATTTTTGTTCAGACAAAAATAAATATGCCTTAGTTTGTGCCTGGCTTATCTACCTTAGGAATAAAAAAAAAAAGCATTCTCTGAATGAAGTGTTGCTTTGGAAAGAGTGTAAGAAAAGACCAGTTTTCTTATGTTTGTATAATCCCTTAGTTTATGTCTGGCTTAAAGTAGAGTTTACTTGTTATGTACTAAAGCAGTGGTTATCAAACTTTTAACCCTGCGTACCACCTGAGAAACTGTTCAGCTCTCTGAGTACCACCATGATGACCAATTTTAAAATATAGCCATACATGCCTTCTCAATTAGCTTTAAATTCACAGGAGAGATGGTTTTTCCTTATTGTAGTCATTTGTTTCCTGAATTTCATTTGAAATGTATTTATAATGCATTGTATGTGTCCGATTTAATAAAAAACAAAAAAAGGAAAATGTGGAAAGTCCTGACGTTCTCCAGCGTACCACCAGAGAGCGCTCGCATACCACCAGTGGTACTTGTACCACAGTTTGCGTACTAAAGAAAAAAAAATCTTGCTACTGTACTGATTTATTGAAAAGAGGGCAGTAGGCCTATTGTAAAAAAAAAAAACAGGATTTGACAGCTTTGAGAGTTGATAAAACAGTTTATTTATTGTTAAAAAGGAAAAGACTGGATTTGTGTATAATAATGAAAATTAAAAAAAAACAGTAATTTGTCTGTAAATTAAGTTTGTGTTGTACATAATTTGAATCGTGATTCAAATTGTATAGTGAGTTGAGTGAATCGTGGCATGCCTAATTGTAGTATAACCCCAATTCCAAAAATGTTAGGACACTGCGTAAAATGTAAATAAACAGAATGCAATGATTTTCAAATCTCATATTTTTTTCCAATAGAACATAAAAATCAGATCAAATGTGAAAAGTAATGCATTTTATCCTTTCATGGAAAATATTAACTCATTTTGACTTTTTGACATATCTCAAAAGAGCTTTATTTACTGTTTACAAAGTATCCCAATTTTTGTAATTAGGGTTGTGCCATTTCTGCTATTGATGTACAGTGGAGCAGATAGGGTAGAAAGAACATGTGATTGCTTAAGTTGAATCCAACTTGTTTCTTGCCTTCTTTGAAAACTTAGTGTTTCTGAACATTTTTTTTTCTTTTGAAAATGTGTAGAAGAGAGTGATGCTCAACATGTTCCTGGACATTGAATCTGAGCCTCCAAAATGTCTTGTCTGGCTGCCTCTGATGCATCGTCTGGCCATTGTGGAGCATGGTACACATATGTGCGCATGCACACACACACACACACACACACACCTATACAGATTACACCTCAGTTCTATATGAATCAGAATTGCTTTATTGCCATTGTCAGTGAAAACAATTTCACAAACTAGGAGAGAGCTTGTCTTGGAGCATAGCAAGGAGGATTGTGTTAAACGCAAGGCTGAAGTCTGCAAACAGGTTCCCAGGGAGTCCAGAAGCTTTAGGATGGAGTGAAGGGCCAGGTTCACAGCATCATGCACAGACCTGTTGGCTCTGTAGGCGAACTGTAGTGGGTCCAGGAGTGGGACAGTGATGATCTTGACATGGGAGAGGACAAGGTGCTCAAATGACTTTATGACTACAGATGTCAGTGCCACAGGCCTCTAGTCATTATCTCCAGTAATCCATGGCTTTTTGGGGATGGGGGGACAATGGTGGAGGATTTGAAACAGGGTGGCACATGGCATGACTCTAGGGAGGTGTTAAAAATGCTTGTTGAGATGGGAGTCTGCTCATCCACACAGTGTCTGAAGGTGGAGGGGGAGACACTGTCTGACCCGGAAGCCTTGCAGGGGTTCAGTGGGGGAGGAACTTGTATAACAAAAGTTACTGCAACCTTTAAATTCCATTTGGGAATAAATAAAGTATGATTGAGAATTGAAGTGAATTGGATTGAATTGATGTCTGATGTTTTGCTTCTCTATCAATTTCTCTTACTTGTCTGACTGAAAGATTATCTCTTTATCGCAGTCAATCATCCTGTGTCATGCTCCTACTGCCATAGCAACAGTATAACCGGCTTCCGTTATCGCTGCCTCCGTTGCCGTGGTTACCAGCTCTGTCAGAACTGCTTCTGGCGTGGCAATGCCAGCGGTTCTCATAGCAGCCAACACCAGATGAAGGAGCACTCGTCCTGGGTGAGTCACTGTCTGACACACACGAGGAAGCACTCACTTTTTTGTGTGTGTGTGTGCATGTGTTTAAGTCTGTGTGGACCTTGATGTTTGTGAGGACTGTTATGAACTTCAGACTGTAGTCAGACCCTATGAATTAAAAAAAAACATGACATTTTGTCAGGTTGTCACTTCTTCAAATGTCTGTTTGATTTTTTTTTTCCAGTGTTATGACTAGAATTATAAACTGGTTTCGGAAGATTTTGTTATAAAACACGCAAGAAATCACATTGAAAATCTTCCAAATATGTTGAAATGTAGTTTCTTTACTAATTGTGATGCATTTATTTCTTAAAAGTCAAAATGGAAGAGTAAATGGCCCTGGGCTACCTGAAAGTCCCAGATAGTTGGTGCGCTCCCGGTAAACGTGCTCAGGCAGAGCCGCAAGAACCGCCGCTGGTAGCGGCTATGCGTCTTGGCGCGTCTTGGCGCAGCTGTGCGCACAGCCGCTGCTGAGGATATGTTCTCACGGCTGCACAGAAATCCCTCCATGTATAAGGGGTGTGCTTTGCACCAACTTGTTGCAGATGTCTCTCTTTTTTGAGTAAATATGACGACAGCTGGAGTAGTTGCAGAAATAAAAATTAACCTGCCAGAATAAAAAAAAAATCTGGATATCAGTTGGTGTTATGCTTGGAAGGACACACATTTGTCACACAACATGACTTAATGGGAAACACAAGCATTTCAGAGTTTAGTTTTGGTCACACATTTCTGCAATCACTTAAGTTATGCCCAAAACCTGTATTCGAAAATTGTCAACTGTGTGCTGTGTTACGTCTGGGAAAATTGTTGCTGATACCTGTACATGTGTATCATTGACTTACACTTAAAAGCAGTTAACAGTATTTGAAGAGACAGGTGGATAACAAATACAGACTTTTCAACACTTTGTTCATAAAGTTTGACCTTGCATTTTTCTGTTTTTTGTGTCTGTAGAAGTCACCAGTGACGAAGCTTGGCCGAGCCCTGAGCAGGACTCTGGGGTGTGTGTCATCGAGGGAAGCCCCTCACCCGATTTACCCTGAGGAACCTGAGAAGACTCTAAACCTCTCCAACATAGTGTATGAGTTCATTACAAACACTTTTTTGTATAAGTCACCATCAAGTTAGTAACCTAAAAGTTAATTACTCAGTTTACGAAAGGATTTTCTGCATGTCATATAGTCGTAGTCAATCATTTACAGAAAAGTGACTCATTTGTTCAGTGCTACTCTGTAACTACTGTGTAACTACGGTGCACATTTATGTTAAATTTATTTTGGGAAGCCTGCCATCTGGGAGGTCCAGGTTCGACTCCCAATTGCAACAGGAAGGGGATACAGTCTAAAACCTGTGCCAAATCAATCATGTGGGTCACTGCTGTGACAGTCCTGTGTAGGGGGCAGCTAAAATGGTAGCAAGCAAGCATTCTGGTAAATGTTGAAAGTCAAGTTAAGTTTTTTTCTATAACACATTTTAAAACAACCTCAGTTGATCACAGTTATGAAGGTCTCAGGTAAAACATTATATTTTTAATTAGTCTGATTAATTTGCTTGAATTTTACACATCTTACTCTTGATTTTGGACAGAGATATGTTTATTTGTTTAATGTACAATGATTGTTTTTTTTTTGCCAATGACATAATTTCAGAATATCTCAAAATATCAACAGCATGTTTCATTTTAGATGATTTCTTTCTGTATTTGCAGTTTTTTTATGTGTGAGTATGATTTTTTTGTATGTGGCCATTTGTGCTTTGCAGTAATCAAAATCATAATTACTAAAGTTGATAAAGCAGTAAAATTATATATGATATTGAGGCCTATCGATTATTAAATTGCACAGGAAAATCTTGCAGCTGTCATGTTTAACACTGAAATATTTAACTTGCAAACATTTGGCACTCCAAATGTTATCACCAGTACAGGCAATTGCATGTGGAAAAGTTGCATAACAACAAAAAAAAATGACAGTCCCACCTATTAAGGGAACCACTTTTGTTGCTCCTCCCATCGTGTCGGATCTGCGCAATTTAAACTGCAGCAGAGTTAGTTACTTTCATTAATTATTATAAAGCTGTAAATGGTAAATGGGCTACACTTACATAGCACTTTCTAGACACCATCATGGTGCCCCCAAAGCACTTTAAAATAGCCTCTCATTCACCCACCAATGGGGGGCTGCTGCCATTCCCCACGGGAGGCAAATTAGTTTTCAGTGTCTTGCCCAAGGACACTTTGACACGTGGACAGTCGACGCTGGAATCGAACTGCCAACCTTTTGGTGACTGGACAACCTGCTGTACCAACTGAGCTAGACTTATTTCTTTTCAACATCATTTTTATGAATTTCTCTCTCATTTGTTTACCCTGAATTTGAATCTGCATTTTCTCTCCTTCCTTTATTTCTCTCTCACTCTGAAAGAATCTTTGGCCTGTCCGTGTTTGCTCAGACCATTATGATTCTCTATTGCATGAATGCACTCAAAAGCATGTGACAGTGTCTGGGTTTGTGAGTGTGTTCTGTGTTTATATTGCTGATAATAAGGTCATATTACATATTGTGTTTGTGCAAGCAGACCCTCCAGACCGATTGGGAACACCAGTGAGGCCATGTTCCTGTCCTCATCAGCTGCTGAGTCCTCTAAGAGGTAAAAATGACACAAGGAGAGAAGAAATATTAGCCCAGTGTTTATTGTAGAGGGTTATTGTTTTATTCGGCTTGATTAGAAATTTGCAGTTGTGTGAGTGTAACTATTTGCTATTTACAACTAGTCAGCATGAATGGAGTTTTTAAAAATGTGCATTATGTACACTTGATCTAGACTTCACAGCAACTACTCATTTAATTTCTTTTATTAGATTTTTTGAAAATACTGTAGAAAAAAAAATTCTTTATATATTTTTATGTTTATCAATGTCGTTATGACTATATGTGTCTCAGCAAGACACCTATAAGGCACCTATAAGGTGCTCAACATAATTGGTATCTTAAAGCCTCACACAGGGCACCAATTATGATGTGCATAAAACATGCTCGTTTAGTTATGAAGGCGGTTATTACTGTCTTAAGAGATAGCTGTTAATAAATTGAAATGAGGCACCACCTGATAATCAGGAAACAAAGATTAAATGGCACAATCAGTCTCAAAATGACTGTTGTTGTATGCCTGCCAGCCTGTGACCAGGTGTGGCGCTATAAAGCAAGAGAGAAGGTGTGAGTCCGAGCACAGACCTCTTCAACCATTAAATATTACAATTCTATGTAAAATAACCACAAACAACTTCTCTCATTAGAATATATCAGGATTTGGGAGTAGGAGTGCATTGATATTTGATGGACGTATTAGCCAGCCAATAAATGTAAAGATGATCAGTACATTGATTAGTCAGAGTTTTTCTCTGATTATACCCTCTAGACCGGACCAAAACGTTTCGTTTTTTTTGCAAACATTTTATTTCAGTGGGTGCAATGGGAATGTGAAAAGGTTTTCAGGCAATATTGTAAAAAGTGCTGCAAAAAAAGAATGCCCACCCCAACTTTAAGATTAAGATTTCAGAGGGTTCTGACAAAGTCCAAGGAGACAAGAAGATACACTAGACTGCCAAAGTATTCGCTCGCCTGCCTTGACTCACATATGAGCTTTAGTTCATCCCATTCCTAATAGATATGACGTGGGTCCCCCCTTTGCAGCTAGAACAGCTTTAACTCTTCTGGGAAGGCTGTCCACAAGGTTTAGGAGTGTGTTTATGGGGATTTTTGACCATTCTTCCAGAAGTGCATTCAGAAAGTCAAAGCATGGGTTATTATCATTGTATGTGATGGTATATTTTTTTTTGTATTATCTGTCCACCCAGTTTGGCAGCAGCTCACCGAATGAATGAGGAGCATGCTTTGATCGCAGCTTATGTGAATCGCCTGCAGAGCAGCCCATGGTGAGAGAAGCATGCGCACAGTGAGGAGGTTACAGAGGAGGGTGGAAGGAGAAGAAACCAGTCGGTCTTGAAAAAATACCAAATTCAGTCTTGTGGTTTTAAAGTGAGCACATGAAACCTGGGCATCGTTTACTCTAATAGTAATTTGGAAGTTTACATACACTGTATAAATATAACTTTTTTTCCCTCACTGTCTGACATTAAATCAGACAAGACTTTTCCTGCTTTAAGTCACTGAGGATTATCATAAATTATTTCCATCTATCCATTATCTATGTCCGCTTAATCCTTTGTAGGGTCACATTTGGGGTTACATTTGGAGAAAAAAGGGGGAAGGATGATGTTGTGGAGGTGTTTTGCTGCAGGAGGGATCGATCCGTTTTTCTTTCTCCCCTTCATTTTTTTGTTTCTTAAAATAATTTGTTGTTTTACTTATTTCACTGGCAGTTATATTGCCCCTTTTCTGGAAAGTCTGGAGGTCTGTGCTAACAGTACAGTGACCTCCCAGATATTTCAATCACTGTCTCACAGAAGACATTTATCAAGACCAAAAAACTAATTTGTAATAGATA
The DNA here is from genome assembly GCA_018398805.1 of Hirundichthys speculiger. Taxonomy (NCBI): domain Eukaryota; kingdom Metazoa; phylum Chordata; class Actinopteri; order Beloniformes; family Exocoetidae; genus Hirundichthys; species Hirundichthys speculiger. Next base: position 3,767 of record JAGFBZ010000611.1, on the reverse strand, counting down.
ATAAATGTGGATGGAATGGGCTTTTTGACAACAATGCATTTTATCCCCATATATTATTTTCCCCGATGTCTGCTGGATCAATTAAAAATTTTTATTACAAATAAATGTTTTAAATCTGCTGAATTACCATTATTTATGAATTCATTTGGAACTCTGATAGCTGATTTTGTGTGTTTCGGTAGGCTAGACAGTCCCAGCAGGCAAGATGAGGAGCACAAACTAATAGCTCGCTACACAACCCGACTGGCAGAGACCGATGGCACAGGCGTGAGTTAAAAAACTATTTTTTAAATATAATTATTGCAGATACATAAAATATTGTTTGTGTATGTTTCGTGAGATGCAGGAAGAGCTGTTTCAAAGTAAGATCACCTTTTTGATGTTCAATGAAGTAAAACATTGAACATCAAAAATGTTCAGTACTTCAGTAATTAATGTTTCTGTATATGTTCCAGATGATTCCGATACGGAGCATCAGCTTTGATGCTAACAAACAGAAGAGAGAGCTCATTGCACAGCTGGAGTGCAAAAACAGGTATCCTTGCTATTATTTGACCACAACTGTAGCTTTGTTCAGTGTGACCAAAGAGTATATATTTATGATCTAAGGAACTTTTTTTTTAATGTATCAGACTTATTAAAAGCACCACAAAAGAATTTATTTTATGTTAACATGTCACTTTAAATTTCATTTGAAAGATTATTTGCTTTTTGGAAGTACCGCCTCACTCTTGTTGTCTCCCATCCCAGGCTTCGGCAAAAAACATCCAAAGTAACTTCAGATTCCCATCTGGATTGTTTATGGGAACAACTGCATATTATTTCACTGTGTCACATACCAGCAATGAATGAAACTAGTTCACACAGTGCAATTCAGTTCAGTTCAATTCAGTCATACTTTAATACTACAGTTTTTTGTTTTCATACAAGCAGGGCAGGAACTTTTACCCTTTCCATTTTATTGCTGAATTTAATTATCCCTGACTGGTGTGGAAAGCCGGTGGCGATTGGTGTGAGGGCCTGATAAATGCTGCTTGCAGCTTTTACTATTTAAGTTTCTTCTAAGAGTCATTGTAGATGGTTATAACTGTGGGCAAGAAAGACACTTATCTTGTAGTGGATCTAAAGAAGCCTCTGACTGAAGACACTGTTGTCAAATGACTGGGTTGTGAAGAAGATGCTCGGGGTTGCCCATTATGTTTTTCATTTTATGAAGCATCCTTCATAAAGAATGTTATGTTTGTAGTTACAGTGGATATCATGATAGAGGCAAGTAAGAAACAGGGTTATTATAGTTAACGAAAACTAAGACTAAAACTAAAACTAGCAATGAAAAAATATTTCAGTTAACTGAAATAAAAATAAAAACTACAATTAAAAAAAAAAACGAAAACTAAATAAAAACTACAATGAAGGATGTAAAACTAACTAAAACTAAACTGAACTGTAGATAAATTCAGCTTCGTTTTCGTTGTCGTTTCGTTTTCTCCCTCGATTACTGCCATAGAGATTACTGCCTGTCCTGCAGCAGCCGCTATGCTACCCTCCCTCCAGAGAGGGGGCAGCATAGCGGATATAGACCTTTTCGGGCCAGCCCCCCGGAAGTACCCCGTCCGCCATTGCTGGGTTGTGCTACAGAGCGACACTTTCACCGGCTCGCAGATTAACCAGTGTTTTTCTCTTTCTACAAATATATATTTTTATAATGTCGAGTCGGTCGAGTGGGAATAATGATCCGTCATAAACTGTGCCAACAATGGTGTGAAAATTCGACAATGGAAGAAGAAAGTATGCACGAAGACTGCCTTGTTTGCAGAACAAGAAGTTAGGAAGACGTGGGTGAAAAATATCAACAGAAAGGACTTTGTTCCAAATGAATACAGCCGGGTGAGTTTTCGTTAACATTCAATCTCGTACTATTCATAGTCTCGCTGAGAGTCCCGGACGATTCTGGCCGAAAGAACAGCAGTATGAGGCTACTGTAGCCCTCGGCACTAGCACAAGCCTATAAATGAATGAATGAATGAATGAATGACTTAGGAGAATGATAAAATAAATTAAATATAACATTAACACATAGCCTAATTTACCGCTCGCGTTAACATTACAGCAGCATAATCTTTATGGATTGTTGACGTTAGTTATAGCCAGCGTTCCACAGTTTTTAGTGTTTGATTATGGGAATAGATCATGCTATTTCCATAACCAATCATTAAAAACAGCGATAAACTACCTTCATCTGTAACTGGAGGCCACTGCCTAACATCATCAATCCAAGACATGTCTGTGTTATCCGTAACAGATCCTCCACGCTGCTGTGTTTGGGTTACTTGGTGGAGCACCGCACCCTCCAGTTATGGCGGGGCCACTAGGGGGCGCATGTCCACAATTTTCAAGTCGAAAAGGTGTATAAACTGCTGCATACTGCAAGAAGAAGAAAAACTAAAACTAAGACTAAAACTAAATAAAAACTAAACTGAAACTAGTCAATTCCTCAAAATAAAAACTAAACTAAAACTACTAAATTACTTGTTGAACTAACTAAAACTAAACTGAAATAAAAAAGCAAACTGGAAAACTAAATAAAAATAAAAACTAAAGAAAATTTCAAAACTATAATAACCTTGGTAAGAAACTCAAGATGGTATTGACAAAAGGGAAAAAAAAATGAGTGACTGACCAGACGAGGCCAAATGAGTCAATATTGGACGGTGTCATAAAAGCACCGAAACCTTTGCATCTATCTATAGGGGGAACCAACTGAGCTAAAATATTACAAAAGTTCCTCTGTGCTGCTTTACCTGCTTGTTTTCAATTTTCTGGAACATTGCAGATACAGAAAAAGTTAAGTACATATGTAACTGTGCATAACAGTGCCCCACCGTTCTAGGGAAATCTAAATCCTTCTAAGGATCTTCTACAGTCATACGAGCCTTTTTATTTGCCATAATACCACAATCAGTTTTATCAGAAACTTTTCATTGTCTTGATGATTATTGACTGAATGAGCCACAGCCCTAAGTTGTGATTAAGTTCTGGACCCTCAGTAACAGTTATGAGGGTCAACGTTTTGTCATCAGTCATATTTATAATGTGTTAAATGTCCGCATTGTTGGTTCAAATATTTGGCTTAGTCTAAGTGTATTCTTACCTCATCTTTTCAGTCTGTTAACTCATAATGTCGTCTTGCTTGAGCCTTTGCTGACCGGTGGTTTCTCATCTCCTAGAGAGATCCTGGCAGAAATCAAACATCTTCGTGCAGAGCATGAAGCAGTGTGCCAGCCCGGCCCAGAGAACAACACCACTAACCCAACGTTGTTGGCTGAGCTTCGTCTGCTCAGGTAAAAGCTAAATGATGTTTACCGTTTCAGTCTCAAAGCTTGAGTCATAACCATAATAAAAGAGGTTTCAAATATACAGATTTTTTTTCAGTCTTCTCAGAGTATTTTCTCCATTGTGTCACAGTTTAGGTTGGAATTGGCACTGTGTTGTTTTTTGCAGCTCAGAGGGAAAGTTCTTTGTGACAGATGTTGAATTTTGCTTAAAAAGCCTGAACAGAAAACATCCTGTTTATGCTCTTCAGTAAAAAGAAAAACTTAAAACAAACAAAACTTGTAATTATGCTGTTTGAATGGCTATATGGTAATAACCACAACGTAGGAACAACAGGGGTTACCATTTTTTTCTTCAAGGTCATTGTGGTAGTTTAAAAGTTACAATAATTGCACTTTCGATATGTTTCTAAAAGACAATGTACCTTTAAAAGC